>JBBPNA010000518.1:0-18230 GCA_038090555.1 Boletus subcaerulescens | reverse complement strand
TTGGGCTTTGTGGGAAAGTAAGCGAGTGAGCGAACATAGGGGCTATTGGAGTATTCGGTGAATTGTGAGTGAATGAGCGTCTGGAAAAATAAGGAAAAATAGGGGAAAAATAGGGGCGTTTGTAACACTACCCCCCTCCTATGATCAAGCATCCTAATTGATCAATGACTCATCAAACGGCCACTGCATAGCAGTGTGCCAAAAGCGCAGTGTCTGCTGTTGCTCAGCATCAGCCAATAAAGTGGGAGGCCAAAAGAATGTGAAGGGACATGGATTGTCCCAAGACCAAGCACCATGAGGCCAGCCAGTTTCATCAAAGTCTGCAGAGAAGTCCTGTGCATAATCTGCATCACCCCAAGCATCATCATGATCTGATTCTGGGGGAGTGGTGAGATCTGGAACTGTACCTTCGTTGGATCCCCATATAGAGTGAGTGTTGTGCATAGTAAACACTTCACTTTTATTCTCATAGACCATATTCCAGTGGTCAGGGAAACCATGGTCCCAAGAAGGGCCAGGTGCACCAGCCCAATTGCTGGTGGGATCACCGGCGGTATCAATAAAGTCGTCCAGATAATGAATGATGTTAGGATTCTCTTCATAATAAGCGCGGATTCTGAGGGATCACTGAACATGTGGGTCGGCGAGGTAACAAGCCGGGCATATTAATAACTAAGGCAATGTGGGTTGGCATAGGTAAGGGCGCAATAGAAGAAAGCAAGGGAAGTGGTGAATGATAACATTGTGGGAGCAAAGCTCAACCCAAAGTATGGATATATGCGTTGGTAATCAGAGAGCTTCTTCGAAGCCCGTGTCAATTTCAAATGTTCGGTTGATAACCAAACTTTATCGGATATGGAGTAGCTAGGCACAGTGGATCTATGTTTATTGGCTTGTGCTTTCATACGATTTGTGCAGCAGTAAGATTAGCTTTTGTTTGATCAATGGTTTGAGCAATATCTGTTATGAACTGCTCAGCAGCGGGCGCTTTAGTAATATGCTGCTCAAAACCAATATGTGGTTTATACGTGCGGGTGACAGAGAAAGGAGTTTTCTGTGTAGAAGCCTGTCGCTTCAAGTTGTAAGAGAACTGTGCAAGTGGTAACCAATTAGCCCATTCGTCCTGCTTCTCGGAAGTAAAGAGATGAAGGAATTGTTGTAAATCCCTGTTCATTCGTTCTGTCTGTCCATCAGTCTGGGGATGGAATGCGGTAGATAATTTAGGTTGTATGCCTAGTCGTTTACACAAGTCTTGCATTACCTGTGAAGCAAACTGTGGTCCACGATCAGATATGATTGTTCTTGGTAATCCATGTTGTTTCCAGACATAGGTCATGTATAGCTTGGCGGTTTCCAAAGCTGATATGGCTTTATTGCAAGGGATGAATTTGACTTCTTTTGAGAATTGATCAACAACCACTAGGATTGAATCGAATCCGTTGCAAAGGGGAAGATCTGTAGTAAAATCTACTGAGAGATCTTGCCATGGTCCTTCTGGTATAGGCAGGGGTTGTAACTTTCCTGCGGGTGCAATGTTCTGCCCTTTGAATCTAGCACAGCGATCACAGCATGAGACATAGTCCTTAACTAATGTACTCAGGCCGGGCCAAGTATAACTTCGTTGAACCAATTCCAATGTCTTTTCTGCTCCAGGATGTCCTGCAAGTGGAGTATCATGATGTAGACGTAGTACTTCCATGCGAAGATTGTCGACATTGGGTACAAAGATCTTGTTATTGTTATCTGCTAGCAAATCTTCTTGCTCCGTACAGATTTGATATTCTTTGCATAATTTTGTGACGTCAGTTTCATTTAATCTAGAGGTAGCATCTCTGATCCGATTACGGATGGTATCAGTATCAGTTGCTAAGGAAACGACAGTCCCAATTTGTCCGTTTGACTGCCAAATACGTGACGAACAGTTGATGAATGGTTGGCAATTGACTCTTTAGGGATAACCAACACTCCTTTATTGTCATTTTCTTTTCCTTCAGCGTGATCTTCTCGTCGGGAAAGAGCATCTGCTTTTCCCATAGAGGTTCCTGGCTTATGTAACCATTTAAAGTGAAACCATGATAAATATTGAGCCCATCGAGCTTGTCGACGGTTAAGGTCTTGTCTAACCATGAACCATTGAAGGTTCTTATGGTCATTCCATATTTCAAACTTGAATCGAGCTCCTTCTAAGTAGTGGCGCCAGAGTTCTAAGGCTCTGATAACACTTAGCATTTCTTTGTCTGCAATAGGATAGTTGCGTTCTTCCGGCAACATGGAGTGAGAGAAATAAGCGACTGGGTGCCATTTGCCATCAATTTCGATAGAGAGCACAGCTCCTGTGGCAAAGTCTGAGGCATCAGATTCCAGGCGGAATGTTTTATCGTTATCCGGAAATGCAAGAATGGGTGCAGTAGTGAATTTCTTTTTTAGCATGTCAAATGCGGATTGTTGTGAGTCAGTCCATTTGAATGGAGTGTCTTTCTTGGTTAAGTCATTGAGAGGACGAGCAACTTGTGCATAGTCTTCAATGAATCATCGATAAAAGTTAGCTAGACCAAGAAAACTACGAACTTGTCAGACAGTTATTGGTGTAGGCCAATCAAGAACTGCTTTTACTTTGTCTTCGTCCATACGAATTCCATCAGGGGTAATAGTCATTCCAAGGAATTCGACTTCTTTAACGTGAAAGGAACATTTCTCTGGTTTAACAAAGAGATCAGTTCTTCTAGTCGGCGTAGTACTTCAAGTACGATTTGGTCGTGTTCCTTTTGATTATCTGTTTTTATGAAGATCATTAGATCATCAATATAGACGACACAGACGTTATCCATGTCCGAGAATATGTCGTTCATCATTGTTTGAAAAGTAGCAGGAGAGTTGCATAAGTCAAAGAACATTACTAGTGGTTCAAAGGCTCCTCGATGGCAAATGAAGGCTGCTTTCCATCCGTCTCCTTCTTTGATGCATACATTATTGTATCCCCAGTGGAGATCCATTTTCGTGAATAGTTTAGCCCCTTTAAGCTTGTCAACAAGCTGGGAGATGAGCGGTAATGGATAGTTATTGTTAATTGTATGTTCATTAAGATATCGGTAGTCTTGAACCATACGTTTCTTTCCATCCTTCTTTGGCACAAAGAAGACAGGAGAAGTTTGAGGTGACTTGGAGGGTCTTATATAGCCCTTGCGGAGTTGATCATCTATGAAGTCACTAACTTCTTGTTGTTCTAGTGGAGATAGGGGTATTAATCGTCCTTTCTTAGGCGTGAAAGTTTCTTTTAAATCAATAGCATGATCCCAATGTTTTCTAATCGGCATTCGCTCAGATTCTTTCTTTGCGAAGATGTGGAGATATTTATGATATTCTTTAGGGACTAGTTCTTCGGCTTTGGGATCTGATTTGGATTTCGAATCTAACTTGGTAGCATTAATCTGTACAAGTTGATCGCACTCTTCTTTCTTGATAGTTCTTAGAAAGGAGCTTCTAGATTTATTGTGACAAGAGTCAGGGCAGCATGTCATATTGACGGTCCCTGTTTCCCAATTAATTTCTGGGTTATGATGCTTAAGCCATGTATAACCGAGAATCATTTGATGTTTGCCTAAGTTGGTTACTTCGGCAATTGTCTTTTCTTGATGACCGAGATAGTTAATCATAAGCTCGGCATAATGTGTTAGGCTTCCGGCAGCATTATGTGTTCCATCCACATTGAATACCGGGATTGGGCGATCTAAGGGTTTAAGAGGAATATGATTTTTATTAGCCCAATCTTTGTCAATGAAAGTTGTGTTAGCTCCTGAGTCTAACAAGGCAAGGACGTCAATTGAATGTCTAGCACTCAGATTGATGGAAATGGGTAAGATAAGTTCCTTGGCAGAGCTGCCTTGGATCTTAGCAATCTTGGGTATAGGAAGCATTTCTTCTATGTCTGAATCAGACAAGAAGGAGTACATTTGTCGAATGTCAATGTGCTTCTGTTTAATGGTAGATCAGGTTGTGTGTAACGAGTTTACTTCCACAACTTCAGGTAGTATTATTTCTTCTGGGTTTTCTAGTTCCTTAATAGAGGAATGAAGCACCGGTATGAAGCTCCGGCCAAGCTCCGAATCAATCAAAGGCCCCTCTAGACATGAATAGATAGGAGATGGGTTTAGAGTTTCGGAACTTGTGAATCTAGATGCAACTTGCTTGCCCAGTCCTTTCAAGTTGCTTTGCCTTTTCCCTTAGAGTCAGATGGCATAGATTGGAAAAGTGAGCAGACTTCATTGAAGGTCATTCCTTGACAGGCACGGGGTAGAGATTCTTGGATCTGTTCCCATGATTCAGCTGGTTCGGTTGTAGTAGCACGAATAGCTCTTCCTTTACTGCATGTTGGTTTGTGTTGTCCTCTGGACCAATTACAATGCCCACAACGTGAGGAGGGTTTCTTACAGTCTTTAGCGAAATGTCCATTGCCTCCACAGTTGAAGCAAGTGGATCCTGATGATCCTCCTGAGGATCGTTGTTTTGATTTGTGGGATCTGGTAAAGTTTAGGTCTAGATGGTCATCATCTTCCTCGTCGATGAGACCAATGTTCATTGGGTCACCATAGCGTGACTTCTTTTCTGATTGGCCAAGAATAAGTCCAATAGATTCTTGGAGAGATCCAATTTCAGATACTATTTCAACATAAGGACCGATGTCTGTTTGTCTCTTCTTTTCTTTCGTGATCTGTACGAGAATGGAAGGTCTCATAGCTTTCTCGAGTATGGCACAAGCGTGTGCTCCATTAACTCCTGCCATGTTGTATAGAGACTCGAACTTAGTAATGAAAGGTCCAGTCTTAAGGTCTCCTTGATGGAATTTATTAAGTTCCATGAGAGCCCAGTCTTTCTGATTGGCATGTCTGAAGAATTTGGGTAGTTCTTCTTCAAGGTTACACCATAGGTAGATAGGTCCTCGAGCCAGTCAAGTTTCGGCGAACTTTCCTGCAGTGGGTCCTTTGAGTCGGAATAGGACTGCTTGGATGGCAGTGTAGGAACCTGGTGGTATGGCCATAGCATTTAAGCGCAGCCATGCCTGTATCTTAGCCCACCATTCATCAAACTTGGCGCGGCTTCCATCATAGTCTCCTGGATCTGCAAAGATCTCGACCTTTTGAGTAAATCCTTTGGTAGTGCTGGTGGATCCGGCAGCGGCCCTAGTATTGGCAGCTTCTAGATTGGTCAATTGATCTCTAAGATCATTATTGTCTGTTTCAAGGGTAGTGACTTTTGCTTTGAGGCGAATGGTTTCAGTTCCAAGATTATCACAAGCGGTAAGAGTAGCGGAAAGCATATTGACGATTGAGTCCCATCTTTCTTGTGTGGAAGACATACTAGTTTGAGAAAGAGTGTTTCGTAACTTGGCAAATAGATCGGCGATTGCAGACATATTGAATCAGGTGGGATAGTTAAAGTTTTCTTCTGATTTGGGAGTGGAGTCTGAGTGATCGGCTAAAGCAGCTTCTTCTGCTTGTAATGCTCCTACTAGATCAAGGCGAGCAGCTGATGGTGAAGCAAAGTTGAAGTGATAATGTTGTCCTGGAACTCTGAAAGGTTGGTTGTTAGGAGTAGGAACCCTTATTGGTTCTCCTATCGGTGGCAATGGAAGTCCTGCTTCAGCAGCAGCTTCTTGTTCAGCTAATGTAGCTTCCTGAGCGGCATGAACATGTTGCTGATTAATGAACTGGAGATGAAGGGTTCTTCTTCTCTGTGCAAAGTTCCTTCCTCTGTTCACTCTTTCAAGATGTCTTACTTGTTCCTGATTTCTAGGCTCAGGGTTTTCAGCACGTGGTACAATGTTTTCAGGGGTCTCATTTATTGTGAAAAGGGAGTGGACCTGACTAATATGGATTGTAACGATGAGGCGGCCTAAGAGATGAGTGGGGTCGGAATGTACTAGGGCGATAGCCAGTAGTACTGTCAGGAATGCGGTACCAGTGAGGTAGATTAAGAATATGAGGAATAGGGGTAGGATTTCTCTCTCTAATCCGTATCCGTTCCCTAATACGATCTGCGGCCTGTTGTACCTGTCACCTGGTGTTCTCAATCCTTCTAAGATCTCTGGACTGGTCGATACCCAGCTGTATCCCTTTGTGTATAACTCTATGGATTCTCTCTGTTTCACTCTCTCTATGCGAAACGTGAGAACTGTTTAGGTGAGGTTGGAAATGACGGGCAGATTGGTGAGTGAGGGCGGTGCGGATTGGTTCCCAATCTACGGGTTCCAGTAACTCAGATGGTGCCCATAAGGGGGTACTAGGGTTGTATGTCAGAGATCCAAGTGGCGGGTATACAATCTCACGATCTGCTAATGTCGGGATTAGACGGTGTTCGGTGTTGACAGCGTCTGTTCTAGCTAGGTCACCTGGTAGGTCTGCGGTGTTGACAGTAGGGGCCCAGTAGCAAGTACTGGGTGCGTCCTCTGGTGCTAGTGTGGTCTTGTTGACCAGTGTCCTATAGCCTTGGTCTAGGCTGCTGTCGTAGTCGGGTAACTCGTCCTGTTCCTATATATGGACTCGTCAGTCCTAATCTGTACTCAACTAGTGACTAGTTGATTGGTACCTGTAGGTGTGTCTCGGCCCTTCCTATCTGTGCCTCATAGTCTGAGGGGTTGTACTTGTTGGGGTTGTACAATCCCGAGCTGACTGCTTCTTCTGGGACTAGCCCAAAGATGTCTGGGAAGGCGACATCGGTGGAGGGTCCTGCTGATGGACCTGAGGGCGGAGATGCCGGCGGGGGAAGGCCTGTCCTTCCTGCGACTGCATATGCATAGATGTCGGAGATCCTATAGTAAGGCACTTCCAGAGTGTGGGGTCAATAGCGTAGCGTGGGCGGCCTATCAATAACCTACTTGGTTCTAGCAATCTAGATGGGTGATGATAAAGTGGTGATGGGGGTCCTGGAGCGGTTAGCTAGTCCACGGCGGTTAGTATAGTCTTGTTCTAATGAAACGACCAGAACCCACCTAAGGGTCTAGTGTTTGTAGTTGCAAGAGTACTAGTGAGGATGTTCTGGCAAAACTCCAAGAGAACAAGACTGGAGAGTCTTGTACTACTTGGCTATAGTATTTATACTACTAGTATATGTGTACAGACCGTGCAGTGCTTATCTACAGATACTATACTTGTATTACTAGGTCTGAGACTGGGGAACATGAGGCAACATGAGTTGCGTGTTTATTGGAGGATAAGCATACCTGTGCGGGCATGTGTTGGATAGGGGGCATGAGGCGCGCATGAGGTGCGTCGCATATTAATCTCGAGTGCGTTACTGCAAGATCAATATTGTGGGAGAAAGTTGGGCTTTGTGGGAAAGTAAGCAAGTGAGCAAACATAGGGGCTATTGGAGTATTCGGTGAATTGTGAGTGAATGAGTGTCTGGAAAAATAAGGTAAAATAGGGGAAAAATAGGGGCGTTTGTAACAACATCAGAGAAGTCCCAAAGGACTTTCTTGTGAGTGAGGCGAGCCAGAGGAACCACAATATTGGAGTAACCCTGGATGAAGCAACAATAAAAGTTGGCAAAGCCCAGGAAGGACTGAATGTCCTTGACCTTCCTAGGCTCAGGCCAATCCAGGATTGACTTGATTTTGTTGGAGGCCATAGAGAAGCCAATAGGGGAGAGTACATATCTGAGGTACTTGACCATGTTGGTATGGAATTCACACTTCTCTGGCTTGGCATATAAACCATTAACTCAGAGTTGCCAGAGAACTTCTCAGATGTTTTTAAGATGTGATTCCATGTCAGGATGTTGTCAAGGTAAACCACAACATAGACATCTAGCAAGTCTGCAAAGATGGTGTTGATGAACCACTACATCAGCAAACTAGGGTGTGATTGCACAGTGCTGTACAGTGCTGTAGAGTGATAGATACAGTGTGGTACAGTGGTACAGTTAGGTCCCCACTGTACAGTGACATAAAGTATTGCTAAAAGTGATTTTCTTTGCTTAATAAGCAATATTTGTTGTGCCTGCAAAGACTGTACTTGCACTGTACCACTGTGGTAAAATCACTGTTTTGCTAATATAGAAGACTGCTGGAGCATTGGTAAGTCTGAACAGTATAACTAACCACTCAAAGGAGCTATAGCAAGTATGGAAGGAGGTCTTCCATTCATTGCCCTCTGCAATATGGACCAAGTGATATGCATGTCGGAAATCCATCTTTGTATAGACCTTGGCTCCTGAAGGGGTGTCAAGGAGGTCCAAGGTGTGAGGCATGCCAGAAATCCTTCAACAGCCTGAAGGAACTATTCCTCTCCAAACCAGTCCTTCATCTTCCTGATCCCTCTGCTCCCTTTGCCATCGCTACTAATGCTTTGAAATACACCTCTGAAGCGATTCTTTTACTGACTGATGTCAATGGAGACTGGCATCCCTGTTCCTACCTCTCCACCTCATTCTCCCCCACAGAATGGAACTATGACATCTATGACCACAAACTCCTAGCTATCATTTGCGCCCTCAAAGCATGGCACCACTATCTTCATGGTTCCCCCTTTCCCATCCAAGTCTTCACAGATCACAAGAACCTTACATATTTCCGCCAAGCCCAGAAGCTCAACCACTGCCAAGCACATTGGCTTCTCGATCTTGCTGACTTCGATCTCACAATGATCCACGTCCCTGACCATCTTCTCGCCGGTCCTGATGCCCTGTCTCACTGTCCCGACCTTCATCCTGACACCCCAGACAACACCAAAACAGTACTCCTTCCAGATACCCTCTTTGTCTGCATCATCAACACTGTCTTGCATTGGAAGGTCTCATCCTTCTCCAAGGATGATCCTCTCGTTCTGAATGCTTTGCATGCACTTAACAGATCAGTACCTCCCATGTTCTGCTCTCAGTTGTCTGATTGGGCCTTTGACAAAGGTGTCCTCACTTACCAAGGCCATGCCTGTATTACCCTGGACGAATCTCTCCACCACTCCATCGTCTCTCACTGTCATGACCATGCTTCTGCTGGTCACCCTGGCTACCTGTTACACTTGGCCCAGATAGGGACAAGCATTGCCTTGAAAGATCAGGATGAGAGTTCAAAGGGGTAAGTGCACATTTAATGGTAGTGCATAGTCCAAGGAAGACATTCCACTCAATAGTGGGAACAGACTGATCCAAGGGTTCAAGGGTTCAAAGATTCAAAGAAACTGGGCGAAGGCCAGAAGGAGCTTGAGACAAGTAGAGTAGATTCAAGGAGATCTAAGCTAAAGTACAGTGAATAAGTATTGTGGGTTTATATATCTGAGTACATGGTTCAGGGCAAGTAAGACTAGGGCAGGCATAGATCATCATGGAATACATTGGAACATGGAGAAAGTAGGTCGCTGACGAAGCAAGTGAGATAAGGGATAAGGAATATGGTGAGTTAGTGACGAAAAGAAAAAGAGTCCAGGTACGAGGGTCGAACATAAGAGTACAAGGGAAAAAACAGAACAAGTTGTAACATTACCCCTCTACTAGATCTGAAACTGCATTGAAACAACAACTCAGTGATAGAGGGTGGAGTAGGCAAGGCCTGGGAAACCGGAAGAGCAAGCAGAGCAGTAGGAGCAGTTAGAAGAACCGCAAGCAGAGCCGGAAGAGGATGACAAGGACTGTCATCAGGGAGAACGGTGTTCAGTAGAGGAAGTGATAGGGTGATGAAGAGGAGAGAGACCATCACTAAGACGGCTTGCTAAGGATGGACGAGTGCAGACAGGGCCAACAGTAGGAGTAAGTCAGTTGGCAAGGGAAGGACGATGGGTAGCCTGAGGGCAGGCATTCTGGTCATGTCCAGAAGCCCAGCGGCAACAGCCGTTGATAGGGCATTGATAGACAGGACAGTTACGATGTACATGTCCTAAGCGGTGGCATTGGTAGCAAGTTTCTGAGTACAGAGGATGAGAATGGAGTAGGGGACTTTGTCCCAAGGCTACAATGGCAGGGGTGTTCTGGTTGTTGTGTGCTTGCTCAGCATAGGTGAGAACAGAGATTTCTTCTGGGGAAAGCAGGGAGGAAGATGCAGACAGAGTGGAGACCTCCACAGAGGACAAGGCAGGATGATAAAGAGGATAGGTTCAAGCAGACGAGATGAGCCCCTGCAAGTTCCAATGTGTAACAATCAATGTTGGCGATGAATTGCCAAACCCCATCTGGTACATGACTTGGTGAAGGTTCCTGAGAATATTTGTCTGGGTGGAGGCGACCCATTGTCTATCAAGGGCGGGGGTATTAAATGAAGAGAACTCATTGGTGACAAGTATAAGTCGTTGGGTCTGGAGATACACGTGGTGAAGGGCAAGTAAAGCAGAGTTCATGTCCATGTGGGATTCGAGGGGAATAGCAAGATAAGAATCTAAGAAGTAATGAGAGAGGATTTCTACATATTGGGGGAAAGGAGTTCCAGGTCTAATGTTGTTGGCATAGAGGGGAATTTCTGCTGCGAGGACTGGGAGGGGGCTAGCGGGGCTAGTAGGAAAGTCTGGGAATGTTGGGGGTGTGGATTGGAAGGTTACAGGGAAAGAAGGAACCAGGGCAGGGAGCGTAATAGACTCAGGTATGGTGATGACACCAGGGAAGAGGTTGGATGAGTGGTACATGACAGAGGAGGTCCATCCTGGGTTTGTGAGGGTGGAAGAAGTAGATTTGGGAGACGATGGGGCAGTGATGGAAGATTTGGAGGAGATGAAGAGTTTTTCAAATGACATGTTATGTTTGTATGGTGGAGAGGTTTAAGGAGGGGGAAAGACGGAGGGGTGAAGCTTTTTATCAGTGAGGAGAGTGGACTTGGCATTATTCAAGTTCCATTCTGGGGTCCAGGAGTCTTTTTCTGCAGAGTAGCCTCTCCACTAGATCAGGAACATACGGTAAGATGGAGGTCTGTAGTGGCATAGGGTCTTCTTGATCTCATATTCTTCTTCTTTCTGAATAAGATCTGGTGGCAGAGAAGGGAAGTTCAGGCCATGTACATTGTTTTCGTGATAGGGTAATAAGAGAGAAGCATGGAAGATGGGGTGTATCTTCCAAGTTTTTGGTAATCAGAGTTGGTAAGTGAGGGGGAATAAGACCTTCGTGATGGTAAAGGGTTCTTCTCATTTGGGATCAAATTTCGGGGTGGGGGAGCAGTGTTTCAAGTTTCTGACTTCTAGCCAGACTTTGTCTCCTTTGGTAAAGGGGACGAAGCCTCAATTTCCTCAGGTGGCCATTACTTGGCAGGTGAGTTCATGAGCAGCAAGGGCTTCATTTCTAGCAGCAGTGAGGTCTTTGAGATGGAATTCAATGGCTGGGAGAGTGGAGTTAGCAAGGATGGTGGAAAAGACATGGAGTTCATATCCCATCATCAAATAGAATGGAGATTGATTGGTAACCAAGTGGGTGCAGTGGTTATGGGTAAATTCAGCATGAGTCATGTGTTCAGACCATGAGGCAGAGTTATTTCCACAGTAAATGTGAAGATAGGTCTCGACTTCTTGGTATACACACTCAGTTTTGCCATCCATTTGAAGATGATAGGCAGTAGATAGGGTGAGGTCGTAATTCAAGAGTTTCCTGAGTTCTTTTGCAAAGGAAGAAGCGAATTGAGGACCACGATCTGAGATGATCTTGTTATATAACCCAAAGCATTTGTAAACCTTGTGGAAAAAGAGCATGGCAATGCCTTGGGCATTGACAGTTTTCTTCGTGAGACAAAGCATTACCCCCTTAGTAAGTCTGCGGTCAACCATGACCAAAAGCGAAGCGAAGCCAGCGGAAGGGGGAAGGTCGGTGATAAGCTCACAGAAGACCTGCTAGAAGGGACGAGAAGCAGAGGAGTGGATCGGGGAGGTAGAGGGAACGGTGGGATGGGTGTTCGACTTAGTCTGCTGGCAGGAAGAATATCCTTCAACATACTTGCAAACAAACTGTGCAAGGCCAGGCCACCAGAATTCAGCAGTGATGAGCTGTTGGGTTTTGAGATAACAGGGTGACCAGTGGAGGCATGGTCATGGCAGCAGGAGACAATGGAGCTGTGGAGGGATTCATCAAGGGGAATGTAGGCACGTCTCTGGTCGGTGAGGATGCCTTCGTCAAAGGCCCAATCGGATAACCGAGATTGGAATCCTAGGGGTACTGATCTGTCAAGTGCATGCAAAGCATTCAGAACGAGGGGGTCATCCTTGGAGGATGAGACCTTCCGATGCAAAGTAGTGTTGCTGACGCGAACAAAAAGAGTATCTGGAAGGAGTACCGTACCAGTGTTATCTGGGGTGTCAGGGTGGAGGTCAGGGCGGTGGGACAGGGCATCAGAACCAGCAAGAAGGCGGCCAGGGACATGGATCATTTTGAGGTCAAAGTTGGCAAGGTCCAGAAGCCAATGTGCTTGGTGTCAGTTGAGGTTCTGAGCTTGGTGGAAGTACATGAGGTTCTTATGATCAGTAAAGACCTGGATGGGGAAAGGGAAGCCATGGAGGTAGTGGCGCCATGCTTTGAGAGTGCGGATGATTGCAAGGAGTTTATGGTCATAGACATTGTAGTTTCGTTCTGCAGGGGAGAATGAAGTAGAGAGGTAAGAGCAAGGGTGCCAATCACCATTGATATCAGTCTGTAAGAGAATGGCCCCAGATGCATATTTCGAAGCATCTGTTGCAATGGCAAAAGGAGAGGAAGGATCAGGAAGATGGAGGATGGGCTTGGAGAGGAATAGTTCTTTGAGGGCGTCAAAGGATTTCTGACAAGCATCAGTCCAGTTCCAACGAGATTTTTCTTGGTTAGGTCAATGAGGGGGCAGGCGATGGTAGAATAGTCAGGGATGAATCATCTGTAGAAATTAGTGAAACCAAGGAATAAGCGAACTTCTTTGACTTTCATCAGGGTAGGCCAATTGGCAATTCCTTCCAATTTAATGGGGTCCATAGTGAGTTGTCCTGGTTTAATGATCATTCCTAGGCAATCCACCTCTTTGGCTGCGAAGCTGCATTTCTCGAGTTTTAAATGGAGGTCAAGTTCCTTCATGCATTGTAAGACTCATTTAGTACATTTGGTGTGAGTGGCTTTATGTGGGGAGAAGATGAGAAGGTCATCCATGTATATGATGAGCCATCCTTCCAAGATCATGTCATAGAACGAGTTGTTCATGAATCGTTGAAAGGTGGCAGGAGAGTTTGTCAGGCCAAAGAACATGACCAGAGGTTCAAAGAGTCCTTTATGGGTGATGAAGGCTCCTTTCCATTGGTGTCCATCTTTGATTTGGATGTTATTGTATCCCCATTGTACATCAAACTTGGCAAAGACTTCAGCGCCTTTGAGCTTATCGACTAGGTCAGAAATCAAGGGGAGCAGATAAGCGTCGTGAACAGTGTATTTGTTGAGGTATTGGTAGTCTTGGCAAGGATGGAGTTTCCCATCCTTCTTATTGACAAACAAGAATGGTGAGGCTTGGGGAGAGTTTAAAGGTCGGATGTTTCCAGTGTGGAGGTTTTCTTCAAGGAAAGCTTCAGTAGCTTTTTGTTCGTCAGGGGATAGGGGATAGATTTTTCCCACTTTTGGTATGAAAGAGTCATCAAGGTTGATTTTGTGATGATTAGGGCAGGATGGTGAAAGGTGATTGGCAGTTTCCTTGGAAAACACAGAAGAATATTCTTGGTATTCTTGGGAAAGGGAGACTACGGGTTTTGCTTTCTCAGCGGCCATAGCGAGTTTAGTGGCAGTGGTGAGTTTTGTGATGACAGGGGAATCTAAAGGAATAAAGTGGGAGCTGCAGTGGATGATGTGGTTGACAGTACATATATGCTTCCTTAGCACATTGACAAAACTGAGATTCAGTTTCGTACTGGAGGTATTCAAAGAGGCAGGCATCATGCACCACATGGACATTGAGTGTCAGGGAGGTTGAGGGGGAATTTCAGGGATTCTGTGGGATCGTTGGTTCATGGTGCAGGTTTGGTAGAGTTCCAAGGACTCATCAGAGGATTCAGGAATAGAGATGGTTTGGCAAGCCCAATCAATGGTGGGTTTGGTTTTCCAAAGCCATGGTAGTCCTAGGATAACGTTTTCATTCCACAGTGCATCACATAGAAGAGGATTTTATCAGTGATTCCTTTGATATTGATAAATAAGGTGGTGGTGAAATAGATAGCCCCACTTTTGTTCGTAGATTGGTCAACATTTCATATGGGGATGGGTTTGGAGAGTTTCTCGGTGGGGAGTTTATGTTTATGAACAAAGTCCCAATTGATGCACAATATGTCTACACCACTGTTGATTAGGGTGCAAGTGTCGATGACTTTGGTAATGCAATCTGGATCAATAAGCTGAACAGGGAGTTTCATTGCTTTTGAAGAGGAGGATACAACTACAGAAGTGCATGTAACGGAAGGAGAAACTTGTGTCGAACGAGTTCTCCTTTTCAAAAATCCCAAGAGAAGTGGACCTTTCATACAGCAACTTCTTCTTCATCATCATCATCATTGATCTCTTTTAACTCAGGGAGATCGTTGGCAGAGACTTTCTGGACTTTCTTTTCCTTCTGTCCTTTAGATGGGAAGTGAGGACATTTGTTGCTGAGGTGTCCACTCTTTTGGCAGTGGAAGCAGAGTTCTTTCTCGAAGCAACACTTTCGTTCTTCTGGGGTGAGCTTGGCGACGCAGACAGCATCAACATCCATGGCATTGGGGTCTTTGGTAAGGGTTGGTGCAGAAGTGGAGTAAGAACAGTAGGTGTTCTGGGATCCTCCAATGCAGAGGCAGGTTACTTCTCTCACACTTTCAAACTGAATATGGAAGTGAGCGGTCTTTTCATACCATACTTTAGCCGTAGTGGGTGGTGTATCCATATGGTAGATGTGGCACATGATTTTGGCATGGAGTCTGATGGAATAGAATCCAATCAGGATTTTGTCATCCTTGATGTTGGCAAGGGCGGCATTACTGATGAAGCTGGTGATATAGGCAGTGAGGGAAGGGAAGTATTCGCCTTTCTTTCTGGGGTGGGGGTTCATCCGTGTGGTGAATAGCCAAGATATGGGGTTAGCGACAGTGTCTTTGAGGACAAAGGACTTCTGAAAGTCTTTGCAGAAATCCAAGAAGGTTCCAAAGGTAATGGTAGTGGCGGAGACCACTTGTTGCCTAAAAGTATTAGCCCAGACCAGGGCAGATCCTTTTATCATGCGGGAGAGTGTGAATGCAATCTGTTTAGCATCGGTATCATAGACAGCCATGTTTACCATTAGGTAAAAGCAGACAGTGTTTAGCCATTGGTCAGCTGTTTCTAGGGATCCTTCAAAAGGTTTATAGTTTCCTAAGCGGAGTTCAGTGGGTTTATTGGCCATGGGGGTGTGAGGTGGTAGTGGAGAAAGGGGAGGTGGTCTGAAGATTCGTCTGGTAAGAGTAATGGAAGTGGGAGAAGGTGGGGTGGGGATGTGTGGGATAGAAAGGGAAGTGGATAGTTGATGGGAAAGATCAAGGGTGTCATCTTCCTCTTGTTGGAAAGATAGAGTGACATCAGGGTCAGGGGAGGAGTGTTCATTATTAGATGAAGTTTCTGAAAAATTTGAGGATTCTTGGGGGGCGTAGTTTCAGGGTAATCCCCATGGGGATCCTGGGAGTTGGGGTTAATGAGCTATGGCGAAGCAGAGCTACAATGATGGTAGCTGCAAAGAGTAGCTTAGATTTTTTTTTACGCTTGGCCTGGGTAGGGACAAGCATAGTCTTGAAAAATCAGGATGAGAGTTCAAAGGGGTAAGCGTACACTGAATGGTAGTGCATAGTGTGAGGAAGATGTTCCACTTGATAGTGGGAACAGACTGATTCAAGGGTTCAAAGCGACTGGGCAAAAGTCAAAAGAAGCTCAAGACAAGTAGAGTAGATTCAAGGAGATCTAAGCTAAAGTACAGGGAATAAATATTGCAGGTTTATATACCCGAATACATGGTTCAGGGCAAATAAGACTAGAGCAGGCATAGATCATCATGAAATACAATGGAACATGGAGGAAGTAGGTCGCTGATGAAGCAAGTAAGATAAGAAATAAGGAATATGGTGAGTCAGTGACAAAAAGAAAAAGAGTCCAGGTATGAGAGTCAAACGTAAGAGTACAAGGGAAGAAAAAGAACAAGTTGTAACACTACCTCAAGACCCAACAGCTCATCACCCCTGAGTTTTGGTGGCCAGGCTTGTGCAGTTCATTTGCAAGTATGTTGAAAAATGTTCTTCCTACCAACAGGTTAAATTGAACACCCATCCTACCATTCCCTCCATCTCTCCAATCTGATCCTCTGCTTCCCACCCCTTCCAACAGATCTCTTGCGACCTTATCACCAACCTCCCACCTTCCACTGGCTTTGATACCCTTTTGGTCGCGGTCGACCATGGACATACTAAGGGGGTAATTCATTGTCCCACAAAGAAACTGTCACTGCCCAAGGCATTGCCACGCTCTTTTTCCACAAAGTTTACAAACATTTTGGGCTATATGACAAGATTATCTCCAACTGTGACTCTTAATTCGCTTTTGCCTTTGCAAAAGAACTCAGGAAACTCTTGAATTATGACCTCACCCTATCTACCACCTATCACCCTCAAACAGATGGTGAAACCAAGCATGTAAACCAAGAAGTTGAGACCTATCTTCATATTTATTGTGGAAATAACTCTGCCTTGTGGTCTGAACATATGACTCACACCGAATTTGCCCATAATCACTGCATCCACTTGGTTACCAATCAATCTCTATTTAATCTCATGATGGGATATAAACCCTGTGCCCTTCCCACCATTCTCGCCAACTCCACTCTCCCAGCCATTGAATTCCATTTCAAAGACCTCACCGCCACTAGAAACGAAGCCCTTGCTGCTCATGAACTCACCTGCCAAGTAATGGCCACCTGAGGAAATTGAGGCTTCATCCCCTTTATCAAAGGAGACAAAGTCTGGCTAGAAGTTAGAAACTTGAAATACTGCTCCCCCACCCCGAAATTTGATCCCAAATGAGAAGGACCCTTTACCATCATGAAGGTCTTATCCCCCCTCACTTACCAACTCTGATTCCCAAAGATCTGGAAGATACACCCTGTCTTCCATGCTTCTCTCTTATCACCCTATCGTAAAAACAACATACATGGCCCAACCTTCCCTTTTCCACCACCAGATCTTATCCAAGGAGAAGAAGAATACAAGATCAAGAAGAACTTATGCCACTGCAGACCTTCATCTCGCCACATGTTTCTAATCCGATGGAGAGGCTATTCCATAGAAGAAGACTTCTGGACCCCAGCATGGAACTTGAATAATGCCAAGTCTGCTCTCCTCACTTAGAAAAAGCTTCATCCCTCCATCTTCCCTCTTCCCTAGCCTCTCTCAGCCTCTTACAATTCAACATGTCATTTGAAAAACTCTCCATCTCATCTGTTTCTTCTGTTTCCACTTTGTCCTCACCCAAATGTACTTCCTCTACCCTCGCTGACCACAGTTGAGCCTCCACCGACCCTGGACTGTCCTCCTTTGTCACCTACTAACCATCCAACTTTTTTCCTGGCATCACCACTATATCCGAACCAATCACGCTCCTTGCTCCTACTAATTCCCGTCCCATTCTCGCAATGGAAATTCCCCTCTACGCCAGCAACATCAGACCTGGAACTCCCTCCCCTTGTTATGTAGAAACCCTTTCCTGCTATCTTTTAGATTCCTGTCTCGCTATTCCCCTCAAGTCCCATATGGATATGGACTCCGCTTTCCTCGCTCTTTATCGGGCCTATCTTCAGACTCAACAACTTACCCTTGTAACCAACAATTTTACTGTGTTTAACACCCCCGCCCTTGATAGACAATAGGTCGTCTCCACCCAGGCGAACACCCTCAGGAACCTCCAACAGGCAATGTACCAGATGGAGTTTGGCGAATTTGTCACCAATATAGACAGGTACACTTTGGAGCTCACCACAGCTCAAATCACATCCACTTGTACCTATCCCCTCAATCACCTGACCCTCTCCTCCACTGCAGCCTCAACTCCATCCACATCCTGTAACAGACGCTACTATCCACCAGATTATTTCCCTATTTTTCCTCCTTTTTCCTATAGCTAGAACACCAGATAACCGCAATTAACCCCTATAACCCGGACACTACACTTTTACTAGTAACTGATTCCTAATCAGTTATACTGGTCACACAATAGTCACACCCTAGACATTGTCTAGCATCTTATACTAGACATCACTACATGTCACACTGTGACATCACTCAGTC
>JBBPNA010000517.1:0-18232 GCA_038090555.1 Boletus subcaerulescens | reverse complement strand
TGTAAAGAGCTTGACACCAATTTCCAGATTCCCGTCACTGAACAGATCCTTCCCTGCACCAACACTTCACATCCTGTAGTCACTTTGTACAGATAGTATCAACCAGCCTGTGTGTATTTAGTCAAATTGAAAGAGATGACCCTGGTCAGGCCTGTAACTACATGCTGATACCATAGCATCGGGCCTGACCTACATATGATGGTAGGTTGGTAGATGTAATTGAGTGGGCCCGAGTTGGGCAGGGTGGTAGTTGGGTCCATGTTATCAAGAGGGCCCGATGTTGGCAAAGTAGTAGTTGGGCCGATGTTATGGAGAGGGCCTGACCTGGGTATGGTGGTAGGTTGGCTGATGTAATCAAGAAGGCCCGAGTTGGGCCGGTCGGTAGTTGGGTCGAGATGATCAAGTGGGCCTGACCTGGGTGGGGTAGAGATTTGCTTGCTCATATCGAGAGGGCCCAAGTTGGGCAAGGTTGTAATTGGGTCGATGTTATTGAGAGAGCCCAACCTGGGTAGGGTAGCAGTTCGGCCGATGTTATCAAGCTGGCCCGACATGGGCTGGTAGTAGTTTGCTCGGTCATATCGAGAGGGCCCAACGTGGGCAAGGCAGTAGTTGGATCGATGTTATCAAGAGAGCCCGACATTCACAAATTAATATTTGGGCCGATGTTATAGAGAGGGCCTGCCCTGGGCCTGTGGTAGGTTTGGTAATGTAGTTGGTCAAGATTATCGAGAGGGCCTGACCTCGGTAGGGTGGTGGTTCGGCCGATGTTATCAGGAGGGCCCGAGCTGGGTAGGTGGTGGTTCACTCGATCACATCGAGAGGGCCTGATTTGGCAAAATAGCACTTGGGCCGATGTAGTAGAGAGGGCCTGACCTGGGCATGGTGGCATGTTGGCCGATGTAATCGAGAGGGTGGTAATGTAGTGATTCAACCCATGTTATCGACAGGGCCGACCTGGGCAGGGGAGCAGTTCGGTGGATCATATCGATAGGGCCTCACTTGGGGTAGTGGTGGGGTGCATTATCGAGAGGGCCCGATGATGAACATGGACCGATCACACCAACTGGGCCCGACTTGGGCACGCCAATTTTTGAAATCAGCTATATATGCCAGATTGTTATGCGCACAAGCATCATCACATGTCCTTCTGTAACCTATCTAATGCTTGTAATAACAGCTTCTCCCTGTGAAGTAACTGCACCCGCTGCCAAGCACCCTCGGTAAACTTTTCTATTGCTTCATTCATCGCTTCCTGGATCGGCATTGATTGTCGCTGAGGAATTGGGGGATGGTTGTCCGGTTTGTAACACTTGTCAAGCTCTTTCATCCTAGTAGACCACAATGCAGCCTCCGAAAATGCTAGGGAATGTCTTAGTTTCAACGCCCGAAGGGAATCAAACAATACTCACCAATGGGCCGGAACGTTAGCCGCTCCAATGATATGTGAGACTCCCAAAGCCGTTGTTGCAGCCCGGAGGTGTCGACGCTCTCTGAGGCATAGCATATCAGAGATACCATTCGAATGAATTGACCCAACACTGCCACGTACCACGTGCCTCGGCCCACCTGTTTATCTGTCGTATTCGTTCGCGCCTGGCTTCCTCCCTCAACATACTGTCGGGCCAACGGCCGGTCCGATCTTCGATTCTCAGAGTTATCTGTTCTGGGAGTGGGCTATAATCGAATGTTGGCCCGTCGTCGGCCTCTTCCATTGCTGTGTCTTGATCTGCCGGCTGCGGTGGCGTCGGCACACGAATGTCGGGCAAGGTTTGCATTGCGCACGATGGACCAGCCAGGGACGGGTTCTGGAGGAGCATGGAAAGGGATGGTCCAGTCGAGGGAATGTCTGGGGGCGGCTCAGAAGGAATTCTGACATCGCTGAAACCCATCTCATCCTCAGCGTAGGCGGCCGATGCACTGGCTCTGGAGAGAAGCCGACATAAAATTAGTATGGGAGTAAACGAAGCGAATAAACCAACTTTGTGGCCTCTGAGGGTACACGGAGCATGTTGAACTCATCTAATAAGTGTCGCATAAGCAATTGACAAAAGGGAAGGGGTCCGAGCCTTACCATTAGATGATTTTCGTTTTCCCTTCCCTTTGCCACTGTGACCCGGCCGACCTACATGTGCTGTGTCAGTAGGGCACTTACGCCGAATTAGTGGCAGACCTGAGTCGGCCGAAGTGTTTCTATTCTTCTCTTGGTCTTCTATGGTTGTGGCCAATTGAACAAGTTGAGGATGATAATATGGGTGTCGGACACGCACCAAGTATTTCGAAGCGTAACCGTTTCATGGTAAGAGCAGACAGAGGAAGATGAAGGGTCGGTGCAGTGTGTCTGAAAATGGTGCCCATGCGCCGGTCCACACTTGTGGGAAACGGGTGGACCTTGTGAAAAATGTGCGGTGGATTCCACAATGCGGCCCTATAATCGGCCACCCAACCGAGGCAAGAAAGTCCCACGCCCGAAACTCAGTTAAGCGGCATCCCAGACAGTTAAATAACCCCAACCACCGACATCAACCTTTACCCTTTCCATCACGCAACCACCACCTTACCACCCCTACTCTTTCCGTAAAATACCATGGCCCAAGACGACTTCTCCCAAACCGTGGTCAACCAGGCTGTCGAAGCAGTCCGGGAGATCTTTTCCAACCGGATCCTCGCACCGACCCCGATTCGTGAACGTGCTCAAGCTTGGAGTGCCGGGATTCAGGAGATGAGGGAGCAACTGGTGAGTAAACCGACCTCTCAAATCTCATTTCGATACTAAACGACCGCAGGAGTTTGTCCGTTCGGTGATACACGACGGGGTGACTATACCCCGCTTCATCGTATCCCTGGACATGCACCTCGCGGCATTGCAACAACGACAATGGCCGAACTGGGCCTCCATTCGCCAGGGCGACATCTCCCTTAACCCGGACCACCCATGGCTACACCTGCGCGGCCCAACTCCCTCCACAATCCCTGCCAGTCCTGTCCCCTCTGCCACTACTGCGCGCGCCCCATCCCCAATTCCCACCTCCACCAGCCCTCAAGATCCTCCAGCCCAGATCGGCGGTGCTGCCAAGCTCGACAAAGGCAAGGGCAAGGCCAAGCAAGAAGCCGACAAAGAGTCCGACAACAAGCACAATACCATGAGTCAGACCAATACTGTGCGTCAGACTAGGCGCCGAGCTCAATCGGTCGTGCGCCGAGATGAAAAGGAAAAGGCACCGACAAACGCAACGGTTGACAAGGGCAAGGGCAAGGACAAAGGCAAGGACAAGGGCAAGGACATGGAAAAGCAGGACCGAGACGGCGACAATAGGAAGGGCAAGCAGGGGGCACAGGACAAGGACGAGCAAGTCGAGCAGCATCAGGAGGGCGAAGCTGAAGAGCCTCTTCGGGGACGCTCTCAACAGCGAACAGCTCCAAGAAAGCAGCCGCAACGAGGAAAGAGTCGCCCAAGGTGCAAGGTCCCAGCTCCTTCAACATCGACTGAAGGCAGCGGTGTGTCAGCAGCGAATGGCCCATGCGACCGATGCGTCCGTTTGAAAAGGACTTGCGTTCCCATCGAAGGCCGAGCGTGTGGCGAGTGCTACACAAGCAAGGTTAAGTGTAGCATGATCAAGAAGCGTGCGCGATCCTCATCTCAGCTCTCCTCTCCTTTGCCATTGACCCGCAAAGGCACCTCATCATCGTCGGTCGCCACATCGTCAAAGAAACCCCATGAAGTGCGGCCGCTATCACCATCTCCGAAGTCACCCTCTGGACCAGGACCAGAGACCTCTCCCCCACCAAAGCGCAAACGTGGGGCTTCTTCCAAGGTTCCCACTCGTCGAGTGCCATCACCATCGAGGCAGTTGCCCTCTGGATCAGGGCAAGGCAAGCCGAGGTCTCCTCCTCCTCCAAGGAATACCCGCGCAAGGCCGACGACATTTAGGCCCGGAAACTTGCCACTTCCAACCACCGAGGTGAAGTTCGTTCAGCAAACGGGCGGACGAAAACAAGGTGAGCATATACCATCTGTTCATTTGATGGAAATAGTTTGCTAAAGACCTTGTAGTGTTCGATGGTGTCTTCATTGGATGCAAGAGCAAGGGCGGGTCGATGGTCGTTCCGACTGCAAAGGCCCGATCAACATCGGGTGAAGGGCCGACTTCTCTGAGGGCAAACACGTCGGCCAACATCTCAGACGTGGTTTCAAGGGCTGACTTCAATGCGCTGCAGGATGCCTGGCAGCAGCTACGTAGTCTGCATATCCAACAAGATCAGGTCATCAAGGCACTGCAGGACCGGCTCGCAGCATCCGAGCAGGGGCTCGAGGTGTTTGGTCGAGTCTTGCGCCAGGTTTGGCCACCGGTAGGCGGTGCTGCGGGCTCGATCTCGAGCTTAGAATTTCCGTTTTCGGCTGGAGGATCAATGCGACCCCCACATACACCACCTCGGTCAGGTTCTCCGGCCGTTGACCCCTCATCGCCAACACCGCGTGCCATTGGTTCGTCACAATCTCGACAAGGATCGATGGTCCCTGGACCACCTGAATCCCCTCTCAGGATGCCAGCGTCCTCTACCCCCGCTCTGCATCCCAGCTCGGTCATCTCCCCGGCGCCTCAAGACAGTGGTGCTGTTCCATTCCTGCCCGACTGTCGGCCCAGCCCATTTCTCTCACCTCACACCCAGCTTCCCTCTCCATTCCTTCCCGACCATCGGCCCAGCCCCTTTCTCTCAGCAGGCGCCCGAGTCCTCTCGACGACACCGATCACAATTACTGCCTCGCTGCCAGATCTCTCCCCTCTGGATGTCTCCCAGTCAGGTAGGTCCGGCCCGACGAGTGGATCCTTGCTGCTCTCAGCCTCTACCGATTCACTCTTTACTGGGTCCATGGAGATTGAAGAACCGCCGGTCGACGAGGCACAGAAGGAACCGGGCGAGGACAGCGTTGGAGAGGTGGAGGCCGGTGCACCAATGGAATTGTAATATAGTATCATCATTTGATCCCCATGCTTTTTCTTTTTCGTTGGACTTTGCTGCATCTTACCTCACTTGTCTATATCTACCCTACCCATTGTAAATACAATGGACTTATCAGAATCTACATAACTGTGCCCTAAGACTTTCTTCTCTTGCTTGGCGTGTGGACATTGTTGGGAGCTCGGCGCTTCTTTGTGATTGCCGGCGCGTCATATTCAGCATCCAGAGGAGCTGGCGCACGCCGAGCACGGCCTGAACGTCTCGGCGTAATTGCATCAGGTTCCCCTCCGTCCTTATCGGCTGATTTACCAATATGACCTCTCCTACTTCTTTGGTCGCTTCCAATGCCCATGTTGCTCTCCTCATCTGTGTTGCGCTCCTTCTTTGAGGTCCGAGGTAGGTGATCGTTTTGCATTTTGGACATCGATGTTGATTTGGAAATGAGCCGACTGCGTTGATCGGCCGAGTTCAAGAGAAGGTCGGTGGTCTTCTCTGCTGATATGACGTTCGGCCGACTCGTGTCAAGAGGCATCAATGGCGTATTATTGGCCGACGTTAAGGCTGCTGACTTGGGGGGTGGTTGATTAGGCCTTTCCTGGTTGGGTAAGGTGCGGGTTGTTGACTCCTTCGCTGATCCCATCGCAAAGGGTGCATTGACCGAGGTTGTCACTGCCGAGGTGACATTCGCCTCGGTTCGCTCAGGCCAGGTGGTATTGGCTGACCGCTTCACTTTTGATTGTTTGGTCGGCCGCATCGGTCTGGGCTGCCCAGCTACAAGGGGATTGGCAGATGTCCTCATTGCTGTCTGGTCAATTTGATGAGGTCCATTGGGATGATTGGCCAAGGGGGCGTTGGCTGGCAAAGGATCCTCAGGCGAATGGTTCACCAAGGGAACATTTGCCGAGGTCTTCATTGCCGACTTCAGCAGTGGCCAACTGGGCTCTGGTTGTGCAGGTATGTGGTGATCGGCTGATTGTTTCATTGCTGACTTCAGGATCGGTCGAGCATGATGACCCTGTGTCATCGCCTGGCTATCCCGATACACAGGAGGCTGATACACGGTTTGGGCGTCGGTCACCTTTTTGTAAACGATCGGCACCTCTTCGAGCTCCATCAAGAAGCTTCCACTAGAATCTGCGCCGACCACATGTCGCATTTGAGTGCATAACGCCAACAGGCACATGGACAGTGCTTACCTTCATCTAGTGTTTTTCGCATTGTCATTGGCGCCGGTGTGCATTGCCTCAGGACAGCTTTCCCTGGGCCACATTTCTTGGACAGTCCGTTCGTCCCAAGCTCGCTATAACCCAGGTCCTCGGCTTGCGCCATACCCTTCTTAGTGTTGCTGCTGCTCAACGGTCCGTCCTTCCTCGGCGCATCATTGGGTGTGTTGTGCACACTCGCCTTACCCTTGGTTTTACTGCTCGGCCCCACATGTTTAGTCTTTGTGTTCCTTGTGCTCAATGGTCCATCCGTCCTCGGTGCATCCTCCATGTCATGAGTATGAGCCTTACCCTTATCCTTGCTGCTCGGCCCCACATTCGGCGTACCATCCTCCATGTCATGAGCACGAGCTTTTCCCTTATCGTTGTTCCTCGGCCCCACATGTTTAGTCTTCTCTGCACCTCTGTTGCCACCATCCTCACTCTCTGGCCGTACCTTCTCCTGCGTGCCTCCGTCCGTCGGCCCATCCGCATCGGTCAGGTGTCCATCCCCTCCATAGGCGCTTGATGTCGCCTGGGATGCTGTCTGCTGGTCAATCACCGATTCTCCTTCATCATTCGCTACTCCTGATCGGCGCCGCCTGGACTCCTTAGGGCTCACAATGGGCTCCTCATATGGCTTTCTGAGACCACCCTGTCGATCTATCCAACGCTTGAATTCGAAGACATCTTCAGGATTGGTCTCTTGCCTCTTCCGAATGAAATCCAGAAATTCAAAGGCATCCTCTCGTTTGAGATGGCTGGGGTCATTGGGAAATATGAAGCCCTTCGGTAGATGAGAAGGGGCAAATAACCGAGACTTGTGGACCTGCAGCTTGCCGAACGGTGCCGACCCTTTTCGGCTCCCACAAGCATCCCCTACAATGACCTGATTCCAATTATGGCCCACAGATTGGCAAAGAAACACTTACGATAGTGAGCCGTCAGGAAACCTCGAACCAAAGCCTGTAGCTCATTTCGAGTGGCATTCGCAATCTCCGGAATCCAAATATCACCGTCGGACGTGGTCACCTTCTTCACTGGATCATCAACCACCTTCTTCTTCGGCTTCTTCATACTCCGGCTCCCTGCCTCCTCGGTTGCTGCCTTTTGCTTTGCTGCCTCATTGCTTCCCTCCCCAGAGCCGTCTCCTTGCTGCTCACCTTCGGTCTGCTTCGGAGGGTCGAAGCAGTTGCTGAGAAACCTGTCAAAGGCCCCTTGAATCTGATCGGCATCCTTGAACGTCTGCCCATCGGCTATTTCATCGTTAAAGTCCAGACTATTCACTAGTTAGATTTCGGTCAAGGTCCAAGGTATTGAAGACATACACTTGGGAGAATATCTCTCCCCTGACGTCTTTCCACCCAGAATATACAACCATCCGGATCCCTCCCTTCTTCCACATGGCCTCAGCAAAGCTTCGCATAACTCCTTCGGCCTTCATGGATGTAAATCTGAATCACAAAGTCGGTCATTGGTCCTATTGATTGAGAATCAAGAGCTCACCGAGCCTGGACCTCTGGAGGGGCGGCCTGGCTGTTCCACTCCTCTGCCGTCTTCCTAGCCTTCTCCAGCTCCTCCTCGGGCAGTTCACGGATGAACTCGGTCAAGGTCAGCTGATAAATGCGTAACCGTTCGCCAGCCATCGGTCGGTCGCCCAGTTTCTCCGAAATGACGTCGGCCAGCTTCTTTCTGTTTTGCTCTCGCACCACCGTTCTGACTGTCCATTTTTGCCCAAGTCGGATGCCTTGTCCTTGCCTTACCCTTCCTTGACAGTGCATCCAGGATAAGCATGTCTACACTTGTACATTAGTCATTTTATCCAATCAATCTTTGGGACATACCTTTAATCTCCATTGCCAATCGGCCTTGTTCATGCTGTGATGGATCGGCATGGCTCTGAGCTCCTTAACTATCGATGCCCAATGCTTCTTCCTCGTATCTTTGTCGGCCTGTTTCCAACCTTCCCAGTGTGTGCGGAGGATCGTCAGGGCTTCCTCTGGCAAGCTCGACCCTTTTTCGCCATCATCCTGGACATGGGCCGATCCACTTCCCGATGCTTCTGACGGTTGAGCGTCGGTCTGAGGAACCTGGGATCCCAACCCTTTTTCGTCATCATCCTGGACATGGGCCGATCCACTTCCCGATGCTTCGGACGGCTGAGCGTCGGTCTGAGGAACCTGGGATCCCAACCCGTCGTGGTCTTGGGGCTCTGTCACCGGCAACTCCCCTGCCTCCTCGACCTCTTGAGGACCTTCATCCTCCCCATCAGAACCAATATTATCTGTTTGCTCACACGTTGGTTAGCATAGCAGACCAATTCGCAATTAAGTCGTGAACCTCACCATCAGAGCCTTCATATTCTGTTTGCTGGTAGTCGGTTTCGGCATAGAAGACCGATTCATTGTCCGGAGCATCTGAAATCGTTGCCTCTTTCTCTAAATCTCCTTGCTCAGCATCAGAGCCCTCATATTCCGTTTGCTGGTACTCTGTTTCTGCATAGTAGACCGATTCATTGTCAGGAACCACTGAAGGTGCACCGTCTGTCTCTTGAGCTTCCTCATTGTCAGAATGGTACTGGATTTCGGAATCGTGGAGGATATCATCGTCGGACATTGTTGCACAGGAGGGCGGTGAGCAGCACGACGTAAAGGACTACAAGTCTTCGGCACTAATCCCCTCTCGTTACCCTTGCTGACCCAAGTTAATGGATGGGTAGGTCTAGGTCGGCCGAAGTGACTCATAAACTAGCCAATGTCAAATCTGACATTGCCGACTTACACATACTGTATTTAGCCGATCCCATGTTCCGGCCTCGGCTATCAAGCTCCATATGGTCAGATTAGCCCTTTATGGCATAGCTCCCATATGCATGGCTGCAGCGATGAACTGCTTGCTGTATGATAGTCAAGGTAGAATAGCATACCTTTGACCATAGAACATGCCGAAGAATACTAACAAGAGGAGAATCAACCCAGGCAAAGTCACCCATGTCACTTGGGTCACTAAACAGACAGCCAGAGGATCAAGCACCAGGCTAGTCAGACTAGGATCTCATAAATCTCCAAAGGCACACAGCGAATCAGTCCATTTGTCTACTCCCCAGGGGGCTCAATCCTTGCACTCATCCTCCCCGATCAAACTTGGTGGATCATCATCTCGGCCCATCTCCACTCCAATGAATTCAGGCTGGGATGATCTCAACCTCCCCTTGGATGATGAGGATATCAGGCCTCTACATTTCTCACTGAAAAAGGTCTTGTTCATGATCTTCATGCCCACACTCTCACTCAGCAGTATTTGATTAGAGCTTCAATGATTATGTACAGGAATGGTTACAGCAGAAGGATGAATTCCTTAGAATCATTCTGGACTTGGAAGCCCCCCCAGTACCAAGAAGATGCAGCTTGTGTGATGGGGATGGCATTTACCGATGTTCTGACTGCTTCGGTCATCCATTATTTTGCACCCCTTGTACTAGGGAGCAGCATAAGAGTCATCCATTCCATAGGATTCAACAGTGGACCGGATCCTTCTTTGAGGATTCCTCCTTGAACCTGGTAGGTGCTTGGCCCTCGGTCCTGGATGGTATTGTCTGAAGCTTTTGCAAGGCTGGCCTTGAGTTGCACCTCGGCCACGAAGGCAAAGTTTGCCCGGCCGGATTTCAGCCAGGGTTGCATGGCCCCGATCGCCCTCGGCCGATGAATGATGAAGAGTGGGTTGATGAGGATGAGGAGTATATCCCCCCTCATTTGCGCCCACCTCAGCACTCTGACTATCTTACTATTGTTGATGTCTCCGGGGTACATTTTATCACCGTCAGCTATTGTCACTGCCCTGGATCAGCGCCGGCGCATCTACAACTCTTTAAGAGTAGACTTTTTCCAGCCACTCTGCAACGTCCGAGGACTGCATTCACCTTTCATGTCCTTGATGATTTCATTCGGGACAACCTAGAATGTGGTACATCGGGAGCAAACTACTTCAGTAAACTCCGTCGGGTGACCTCCAATGTGTTTCCTCATTTGGTTCCAGTATGTCAAAATCAATCCCTGGCTTTGTAGTCCTTAACAGGCTCTAGGATCGGTACCGAGAATTGCTCAGATTGGCAAGGAAATGGCGTCTTCTTAAGCTGCTGAAGTGGAACGGCTTTGGACATCGATCATGTGCTCCGAAGAAGGGGGAATTGGTCCTCTTTTGTCCAGCATGTCCTCAGCCCGGGGTGAATTGTGATCCTTCCAAGGAGGAGTTGTCGGGGTAAGTGCATCTTTTGGTCGTCGGCCCAACTCAGGCGCTCATAATGACGGACCTCAGCTGGAAATACACTCGGACATTCGTCATGGATGGAAACTTCAAGGCCGAACATATGCGTGATAAACGACCGGAAGAGCAAACTTCGCTCATGGATGGGCTCGGTTACATGGTGACTCGGTCAGAATATCAATCTTATTTGAAAAGCACCAATCACCCCCAGGAGGTTGGTATATTCAACAAATTAGCTACTGGCTTAGCTCATCCAGCTCTGAAAGAAATCGACTTGCAACAATCATCGGGCCGTGAATCAGGCAAGCGCAAGCCGAGGAAAGTTGGAGTCGACCGGCATCGGTGGTACTGCTTGTGCCCGCCACGGCTGTTTTGTACCTCATTCGGTGGTTGACTTTCAGAAGGGAGAACGGTAGGAAGCTTCCATTGGGCCGATATGAAGTAGTAACCATGAAACAGGCAGGTGAACATGGATTACTCGTTTGCAAATGCTATCAAGTACAACATGGACAAGATACCCCGCATCATTAGCTTTTATGACATCAACTGCGCCTATATGAAGAAACTCAGATCTCGTGTCCGGCAGAGCAAGTACATTGACATACCTCAGGATATCCCCATAATTCCTGGGATCGGGATATGGCACGTTCATGGCCATCGGGCCGAGTGCTTCGCTCGGCACGCACCATTATTCATCCCTGGCGCTGGGTGGGTGGATGGAGAGATAATAGAAACCCTCTGGTCGGTTCTCAATGTCGTATCCCCGTCGGCCCGGGGTATGACAACTCCCCATCGGCAAGAATTACTGGACTTCCAGATGAATGATTCAAATTTCATGAAAATGATACGCATGACTCTCAGTTTGACCAGAAAGCTACGCAAAGCAAGAGAGTCTGCTACCCTGACAGTGTCTGTCTTTAACGATCTGGACGCCACAGTATCTTCTGAGAAGAGACAACAATGGGAATCAGAGGAACGCAAAGCCCAGGAACAACGGCTCACGGAGCCATCGGCAATGGATATCTTAGAAGTTCAGTTACAAAAGGGCGAGTCGCTTGGTTTAAACTGTCTACCACAAATCTGACAGACGGATAGCCCCCACGATCCATGCAGTGGAACTGGAAGTGCTTCAGTCCATACCGGCCTCTGATCGGTCAAAAGGCAGGCAGGCCACATGGTTGTCAAGAGGATTAAAGATAGAAGAAGCACAGTTAGCCTTAGCACACGATTTCCGCAAGATAGGATCACGCCCAACAGATCTCCAGAAGTTGGCATTGGCTCGTAGGGTCGACCGACTCGGGTCAGACATATCGGCCTTTGTTTCCGAAGGGTCGGTCTATCTCGGCCCAGAGGACTATGAGGGATCTACCTCAGAGGAATCGCAAGCTGAAGAAGATTCCGTCGGAGAGGACATATTGGAGGGCATAGGGAACCAACGGCCAGATCAAGCGAGAATTCCTATACCTTCCACCCTCGGCTGGGAAAGATGCAAGGCCCTCGGTCTGGAGAAGCTTCGTGACCTGGAGCTCAGATTGCGCGCCGGCCAAGCTAACGATGTACTTCATGAAATACGACTGGCTCTAGCAAACAAAGCGGTCTTATTTCGCACCCAGGTTCGACATGCATCAAGTCATGCCAAGACAACGCGGGCCTGGGGCAAGGTGCATGACATTGATGCTGTGTTAAATAAGCATGCTGCTATCTACCGACGATGCCGGCAGGCAATGCAGAGTTTGGGTGCCGACAAGGAGATGCTTGGTAGATATCAACCTTTGAGAGCCGAGGATCTCAAAGTAAGCGCTGCAGCAGCGTTCCCGAATGCAAGGGGACATCGGGACGATATGCTGTCCTGGTTTTGGTCAATGGACATCCCAAAAGACACAGAAAGAAGTGACTGGATGTCTGAATGTATGTCAAGAATAAGCCTCTTTCCCCAAGTCTATTCATCAAGCACACTTTTAGTTTACAGGGTTCATTGGCTGCGGGCGAAAGCCACAAAGGACAGATGGACTGAGGAAGAAGAGATCCTCAAGGCCGAGTTTCAATGGACCATCAATTTCTTCCAAAGGAAAGCCGAGGACTGGGACCGTCGGTCTCTTTGCAGCCAAAACACAGGTCTATGTGGTCCGGCGTCTTATGCAGCACGGCAAACGGCCATTTATGCTCGGCTTCGAGATCATTGCCAGATGGCCTTGGAGAGCATTTGTCCCGGGAGGATGGTGTGTAGAGAAACTGGCCCCTGCTAGTCATTATGTATCATAGCTGCCGAAAGGCCGATTGCCAAACATCGCCGACCGGTCCCTTGGTTTCTTTGGTCCGATTTTGTCATACATATATGGTGGAGGAGGCTGTGTAAATGCACCGGAGGTGTGGGAATTGAATGTGGATGCCCACACGCCCTTACATTACCTTTTGTTCTATTAACATCATGCAAGCTGACGAGGCCCCCTCCTCCGAGTTACACCAATCAAACATGCACATGCTCCTGTGCTATGGTGCTTTGCGATTGGAAGCCGCAGCAAAATTCCTTCGAGATACTCCTCTGGAGTCCTGGCCCGAGCAGTGGGAGGATAACATCTCTTTTGACGTGGTATAGTACATTTGCTATTTCGTATCCATTAGGTGCACTCATTACAAGTTCCTGCCCAGGATTGCTATTTGTACCTCCTTGGGATCTATACATCGGAGGCATTAACCAAGCCCCATGTCCCTCCCTGCCTTGCTCAAATTCTGAAGAACCTCACAGATCCTCGGCGCCTTCGTTTATCGCTTCAACAGATCGCCGATGCCAACTGGAATGCAATGGCAAGAGCCAGGCAATTTACCTTGGGATGGGCGCCAGCATCCACCATGCCGCCATTCGGTTTGCCAGCTCCTTGGTGGCATATACAAATCCAAAATTATCCACTTAAGCGGCCGACAGGTATCAATACAGAGGACCTGGTAGCAGAAGCGTCGGCCTTCTTTCAAGTAAGTGAGACCCTGGCTTATGTAGACTTCTAATCTAACAAAGCCAGGGATTATGGGTGACCGGTGGCCACACGTCGGGGCGAAAAGCCGAGCAGGCCAAATTACTTGCGGAGCGAGATGAACTGATGGCCGAACTGACTGCTAATCGGGCACTTATGGTACAGGCAAACCGGAAGATGAAGGAGGGCTGGGTGATTTTCGAGACTTTGAGTAGGTTACAAGTGTGATCTACTTATGAATTGTAACTAGAATCCTGCTTTTTCGCCAATGGTCTGCATCATACCCTAGCTGTAGTGAGGAACCTTCGTAACATCCATGAAATTACATCGACCTATCCCCACATGCTCATGGACCTCGTGTCGCATATAAAATGCCATGGACGCCCTGTTGCCCGATACTGGAGCAACTCCGTGATGCAACACATTGCCAGAGACTGCCGCCACTGTGCCAGGGTTGTACTGGGCACGGACGCCGATCGTCGACAATACCAAGTCCAAATCTTCATGCTCCCCAAAGTTGGCCAAAAGGTCCAGCCATTGTGGCTGACCATGGCCATCCAAGTGCATGGCGGTTGCCCGATTTACCATCAAAGATGCTACACTGAAGACCGACGGCCAAATGGCTAATGCTTCCTGCATATCCGCTCGGCCTTCCCTGTCGGCCCAATTACCCAGCTGCACCAGAGCTTCGCGACCTGTGGCATACATGTCTGGATGCATTATGGCCATCGCACCAGACAAGATGGCCCATTGGTCTCTTGATTGGCCGACCCATTGTCGTGTTCCATTGTCCATGCGATGCCCCTTGAGTAGGGCCGACACTTCAGGTACTGAGTTGCGTGTCTGTATATTGATTGTCTGGTGAGAACGATAGATAGGCAGAGCCAACGGAAGGGATTACATTACGACCCTGCTGAAACCAAGCCGGAGAAAGGTTTATCGTGCCTTTCAAATCGGCCGTCTTTCGGAACAGATCCTCATGGAGGCGCCAGTTCGTTGATGGGGCGGCGGCACGAATGCTGCGCTCCAATGGTTCTTTGAGCATCTCAAGGCTCTTCCACATCATTATCTGTTTCTCATTTGGCTCCCAAACATGTAGAACAATATATCACCTACCTGGTTCGGCTGGCTCATAGCACCCGGCAAGTACCAGAGAAGAACATGACCCGAGCGATCGATGATCACTGTTGGTTCCCTAAGCTCTCGCCATATGCCAGGATTTGCAGGGAGCATTAGGTCCTCGGTATGTACTTCAATCTGGTTAGACTGATGGGCAGTTTCGGCAAGACGAACGATGTCAACTTCAGCAAGTTGCACTGCATCGATTGGTTAGTTTGTATATCATCCAGCATGTACGGCGTGATCACCTTGGTTTCTGTAAGCTAAAACAATTTTGCTAACCATAAGACTGGCTTCGCAGAGTGTTTCCAGGCCGATCTGGGGTATTGGCCTCAGATGTCGGATTTCTTCGGGGCCTTGAGAGATCTGATATTGGAAAAGGTCCACCATATAATCGGCAAGTAGATCGGCGAAAGACAATGCCCAGTGAGGTGGAGCCGGGGAGTTGCATCCTGGGGGTGGCATGTCTAGCAGGGAGGGGGGGCTGGTGAAGGGGGAAGAGCTACCGTTTTCGACGAAATATCTCATGTTTCATATGTTAAAGCCACCGATCAAATCTCAAACATGGCATTAGGCCGATTCCGAGAACACCCGATGAATTCCCGAGCATTCAGGTCTAACCTGTAGCCCCCCACATGAATGTTGTCGACCTGAACAAAAGAGCTGGCTCTCTCGGTAACAAAGACCGAAATACCAGCATTCACCACCCTGCCCAAAGTCGGGCGGCATGTATAACCTCAACCGAGCTCTGACACTGCATAGGCCAGGCCCTACAAGCCTGCCCAGGCTCGGCCATCTCCAGGACCTCGACCGAACCACCACTCTGCCTTAGTCGGGCCCTATGTATAACATTGACAGAATCACTGGGCCTGACTTGGACACGGCGGTGGGAAAGTAGTTCGACCAATGTTATCAGGAGGGCCGGACCTGAGCCAGGTGGTAGTTCGGTCGATTTTATGCATGTGAGCCAACTTAGGCAGGGCAGTGGTTGGGGTGACATTGTGCAGAGGGCCCGACTCGGTAATACATGTACTTAGACCAAATCAGGCCCCCTCAATACATTCGGCCCAACCACAACCATATTCAAGTCAGTCCCTATCGATGTAATCGGCCGAACTGCTACCTTGCCCATGTCGGGCCCTCTCAATAACATCGACCCAACTACTACTTTACCCATGTCGGCCCAATGGATGCAATGGGCCGAACTACGACCCTAGCCTGCTCTCCATGACGTCGACCCCACTACTACGTTGCCCAGGTCGGGACCACTCAATACATTCGACCAACCAAGACCCTGCCCACATCGATCCCGCTCCATACAATCGGCCGAACTACCGCAACCAGGTCGGGCCTGACCAATGTGATCCACCTGCCAAACTCAGGCCCTATCGATAACATCGACCAACTGCTACCTTGCGCAAGTCGGGCCCTCTCGATGCGACCGAGTGAACCACCACCTGCCCAGGTCGGGCCCTTTCGATAACATCGACACAACAATTATGTCCAAGTCGGGCCCACTCGATACATTTGGCTCAAACACAAGCATATGCAAGTCAGGCCCTATCGATACAATCGGCCGAAATACTTAGCCAGGTCGGGTCCTGTCAATATCATCAAGCGAACCACCACTACCCAGCTCGGGCCTTCTTGATAGCATCAACCCAACTCTATCCTGCCCAAGTCGGGCCCCCTCGATACATTCGGCCGAACTACCACCATATCCAAGTCAGGCCCCATCGATGCAATCGGCCAAACTGCTACCTTGCCCATGCCCATGTCAGGCCCTCTTGATAATATCGACCCGACTATTACCTTGCCCAAGTCGGGCCCACTCGATACATTCGGCCCAAACACCAGCAATCCAAGTCAGGCCCTATCGATTCAATCGGCCGAACTACTACCTAGCCAGGTCGGGCCCTCTTGATATGATTGAGCGAACCACCAACTACCCAGCTTGGGCCCTTCTTGATAACATCGACCCATAGCGACCTTGCCCAAGTCGGGCCCACTCGATACATTCGGCCCAAACACCAGCATATCCAAGTCGGGCCCTATCGATTCAATCGACCGAACTACTACCTAGCCAGGTCGGGCCCTCTTGATACGATCGAGCGAACTACCAACTACCCAGCTTGGGCCCTTCTTGATAACATCGACCCAACCGATACCTTGCCCAAGTCGGGCCCACTCGATACATTCGGCCCAAACACCAGCATACCCAAGTCGGGCCCTATCGATTCAATCGGCCGAACTACTACCTAGCCAGGTCGGGCCTCTCGATATGATCGAGTGAACCACCAACTACCCAGCTCGGGCCTTCTTGATAACATCAAACCAACTCTATTTTTCCCCAGTCGGGCCCACTCGATACATTTGGCCAAGCTACTACCCAGCTAGGCTGGGCCCTCTCGAAATGATCGAGTGAACCACCACCCACCCAGCTCGGGCCCTCTTGATAACATCGACCCAACCACTACCTTGCCCACGTCGGGCCCTCTCGAAATGACCGATCAAACCATCAGCCCAGGTCGGGCTCTCTCGATAACATCAATCCAACAACCCCCTTTCTGAAGTCGGGCCTGAGCGAACCACCTCCCGCCCAGGTCGGGCTATCTTGATAACATCGGCCGAACTACTTCCCTACCTAGGTCGGGCCCTCTCGATTACATTCGTATTGCCATTCCAGGTCAGGCCTTCTCCATAACATCTGCCTAACTACTACTTTGCCAACCTCGGGCCCTCTCGATATGATTGACCGAACTGCCGCCCACCCAGCTCGGGCCCTCTTGATAACATCAACCCAATTACTACCTTGCCCAAGTCGGGCCCACCCTATACAATTGGCCCAAGTACTACCCCCTTGCACAACAGGCCTGACCAGGGTCATCTCTTTCAATTTGACTAAATACACACAGGCTCATTGATACTATCTGTACAAAGTGACTACATGGGCTCTCAATATATAGTGGCTTACCAAAGAGGTCGACAAGCTCAATGTTGTTGATTGTCCCTGATGATGGTAGCAGCGGAGGCTCAGCGTCGTCCAAGGGGGGGAAACCGTCTCCAGAGTCGCGGGAACGATATTCTAAATATGCATCCACTAGTCGGGGCATCTGCGTAGTCCAGTGTTCTGTCTGGAGCTCTATGCGATCTCGACGATCTCGATCATCAATCGGACACCTGGCTCCCAGTCTTGAACTGAACTTTAAGGACAATATGATACGTACCACCCCGAAAAGCCTTCAGCAAGGCCTCGGAACTCGTCCTCCTCGTCCGTATCAATGTCTGGCTCAACCACACCGACGATTTCACCGCCAGGAACATCATCAAAGGCGATTGGCATGCCGTGATCCTGCATCATGCTGTCAACGAGATCTTGATCCTCAGGGGTCAACACTACAGGCGGAAACGTTACCACGGAATACATGTCGAATAAATAAAAAGACTTACATTGAACCTCAGCGGTACGCTGCTGAGCTGCACGCTGCATACGAGAGGCCTGATCCCTAGCATGCAAGATTGTCGTGCGACGAATGTTTCCTCTTTTGAAGCTGTGATCAGATATTGACTTTGACAAGCCGTTGATTCGAGTGGAGTGGCGAGGCATGGCCCACGTTGGCGGCGGCAGCAAAGGGTGCGGAACAACGACAGTAAATAGCCCAGAGCACAGCCAATGCTGAAAGGAGCCTTGGAGATGGCGAGGACGACAGGTAAGGGAAG
>JBBPNA010000516.1:0-18236 GCA_038090555.1 Boletus subcaerulescens | reverse complement strand
GGGAAGGAGCGAGATTGGAAGTAATAGGACTTTAGTTGATTTTCGTACTATTCTACAACAGAGAATACAGAAGTGTTATATACACCAAAAGTCCGGAGGAGATCTGGGTCCATAAATACTGTGCAAGACGATGTACATAGGAGCAGAATGATGATCAGAGCGGAGCACAGAACACAGCCAGGGTGGGCTGTACCGATTGACAGGCGAAATACAAGCTAGAGCTGAAGGGGGTTGATTAGAGGTACAGAATTCGGAGGTACAGGTCCGAGGTATGTCCATTGACTTGAGGTCAAAAGTACTCTGAGGTATTCCGGAGTTGGAACGGAGTTGGACTTGTCAAATATCTTGGTCTGAGGTAAACAGTGTTCTGAGGTATTCCGGAGTTGGCCGGAGTTGGACTTGGTGGATTTCTGGGTCGTGACACTACTTCATTCTCCTGCCGAACAAAACTATGATATCTATGACTGTGAACTTCTAGCTATCATTCATGCTCTCAAAGCATGGCACCACTACCTTCATGGCTCCACCTTTCCCGTCCAGGTCTTCACAGATCATAAAAATCTCATGTACTTCCGCCAGGCCCAGAACCTCAACCGACGCCAAGCACAATGGCTTCTAGACCTTGCGGACTTTGATCTTAAAATGATCCATGTCCCAGGCCATCTTCTTGCCGGTCCCGATGCCCTACCTTGCCGCCCTGACCTCCATCCCAACACCCCAGACAACATGGGAACAGTACTCCTCCCAGACACACTTTTTGTCCATATCATCAATGCTGCTTTGCATCAGAAGGTCTCATCCTCCTCCAAGGATGATCCCCTCATTCTGAATGCTCTGCACGCACTCGACAGATCAGTACCTCCCGTATTCTATTCTTGGTTGTCTGATTGGGCCTTTGACAAAGGCGTCCTCACCTACCAAGGTCATGCCTACATTCCCCCTGACAAATCCCTTCGCTGCTCCATCATATCCCGTTGCCATGATCATGCTTCCGCTGGTCATTCTGATTATCTCAAAATCTGGCAACTCATCACCGCTGAGTTTCGGTCGCCAGGGCTTGCACAATTTGTTCGCAAGTATGTGGAAGGATGCTCCTCCTGCCAACAAGCTAAAGCGAACACCCATACCACCATCCCCTCTACCTCTCCAATCCGTTCCTCGGCCTCTCGCCCGTTCCAGCAGATCTCTTGTGATCTTTTCACTGACCTTCCCCTTTCCGCTGGCTTTGACTCCCTTTTGGTCGTGGTCGACCACAGCCTTACTAAGGGGGTAATTCTTTATCCCACAAAGAAAACTGTCTCTGCCCAAGGCATTGCCATCTTCTTCCACAAGGTTTACAAATGCTTTGGGCTATACGACAAAATTATCTCCAACTGAGGCCCCCAATTTACTTCTGCCTTTGCAAAAGAACTCGGAAAACTCCTGAACTACGACCTCGCCCTCTCCACTGCTTATCATCCTCAAACAGATGGCAAAACAGAACATGTAAATCAGGAAGTTGAAACCTATCTGTGTATCTATTGTGGAAATAACCCTGCCTCATGGTCCAAACACATGACTCATGCTGAATTCGCTCATAATCACCACATTCATTCAGTAACCAACCAGTCTCCATTCTATCTCATGATGGGATATGAACCCCACGCCCTCCCCACCATCATACCCAACTCCCATCTCCCTGCCATAGAATCCCGCCTCAAAGAACTCACTGCTGCAAGAAATGAAGCTCTCGCTGCCCATGAGCTCGCTCGTCAGGTAATGGCAACTTGAGGAAATTGAGGCTTCATCCCATTCTCTAAGGGAGATAAAGTATGGCTAGAAGCGAAGAACCTGAAATGATGCTCTCCCACTCCAAAGTTTGATCTGAAGCGAGAAGGACCCTTTGGCATCACCAAGGTCTTATCTCCCCTCACTTACCAACTCCGCCTTCCAAAAACCTGGAAGATTCATTCCATCTTCCACTCTTCCCTCCTATCGCCCTACCATGAAAACAGTGTACACGGCCCGAACTTCCCTTCTCCACCACCTGACCTTATCCAAGGAGAAGAAGAGTATGAAATAGAGAAGATCCTATGCCACCGTGGTCCTCCTTCCTGCCACATGTTCCTGATCCAATGGAAGGGCTACTCCACGGAGGAAGACTTCTGAACCCCAGAATGGAACTTGAATAATGCAAAGTCTGCCCTTCTAGATTATAGAAGGCTTCACCCCTCCGTCTTCCCCTCTCCGTAGCATCTCCATCACCATGTCTTCCCAACAGACTTTTCTCACCTCCGAATCTTCTGTTACTGCTTCAACTCCATCTACCCCATCTTTCCCTACCTCCACACTCGCTGACCCTGGATGGGGTTCTAACCCCATCAATGCTATCGAACCACCCACCTGCAATGTTACCTTCCACATTACTCCCGACGAAACCGTTACCATGTCCATTCCCATCACCTCCTATTCCCCAATCTCCCGTTACTTCCCCTTCCGTTCGCTTCGCTTCCCCCCTTGTACCTAGCCCAAGACCTATCCTCGCTGTCAATATCCTGATTTATGCCAATTCCATCAGAGATGGAACCCCTTCCCCTTGTTACATGAACAACGTCTCTCACTACATCTGTGACACTGGCATGGCAATCCCTATCGACTCCCACCTTGATATGAACTCCGCCTTTCTAGCCTTAAACAAGGCATTCCATCAGACCCAACGCCTCTCCCTCATCACCAATGACATCACCGCCTTCCCCACAGACCACATGGATCGTAAATGGGTATTGTCTACACAACAAAACATCTTACACGAACTACACCAAGTGATGTACCAGATGGAGTTCGGAGAGTTCCTTTAGGATATTGACAGATATGCCATTGAACTCACTGCTTCCAGGCTTGCCAACAACAGAACCTACCCTTTACAACATGATGACAACAGTTCCTTGTCCCCCTCTTATCATTTGACATGCTCTCCATCCACACCATCTGCCTCCTCATCTGCTCTATCCCCTGAGGAACTCCATGCTGTGAACAAGGCTGAAAGAACCCACAACCACCAGAGTCAGTTACGCTACAGCCACCTCCGTACCACCCCTCTTCTTCCCTCCAACCCGAGATACTGTGATGCATGCTTTCAGTGCCACTGCCTTGGACACATTCACCACAACTGTCCAGTATACCAATGCCCTATCATGGGCTGTCGTCAATGGGCCCCAGGACATAGCCAGGCAAACTGTCCTATTGCCACCCATTGTCCCTCTCTCCTCAGTCAACTCTGCCACCCGTCCCCCTGGACATCAACCCCTGGCTGCTTGCCTCTCTGGTCGTTCTAGGGGCATGCCCGCACCTGATTCATTCCATACTCCCCTTCGAGGTTCTAATACCTCCTCTGGTTCTTCCCATTCCTCTCATTCCTCTCGTTCCTATTGATCCACCAACTCGGGATGAGGTCTCCCTATTCCTCCCCCCCACAGGTCTGCTTCTCCCAGGTGCCATTTCCCTTCCCCCAAATTAGACGATGTCATTGATGAAACTGGTTATGCCAACATTACCGGCTCACTGGGACAGTCATAATTCGACCTCTAAATGCCTTTCGACATGGTCTCAGGTCTAACACAGGGGTAATGTTATGACTTGTTCTTTTCCTCTTATGCCTTTACACTTGTACTTATATCTCACTTGCCAGTTCAATCCTTGGTCCTGGACATTATCTCTTTTGTCGCTGACTCACTCCTTTCCATCTGCTATCTGTTACCTCATTTGCTTCATCAGCAACTACTTCCTCCACCTTCCACTCCATTCTATGGTCTTCTGTACCTGCCTTAAACTATGCCTACCCTTAACCTTATAACCAGGTATATAAGCCCACAATACCTACCTTTGTACCTTAACTTAGATCTCCTCAAATCACATCTATTTGTCTTGGCTTCTTCTGGTTTAAATACCAGTCACCTTGAACCCTAGAACCCTTGAACCCTTGACCGAGTCTGTTCCCACTCTAAAGAGGGACATCTTCCTTGGACTTCATGCTACCATTAAGTGCACACTATCTCTTTGAACCTTCAACTTAGTCTTTCGAGGCTACGCTTGTCCCTATCTGGGCCAAGCATAACAAGTATCCTTAGTACTGGGTAACATGAGGGAAGAGCATGTACAATCATACATGCATAGTGCACATGTATGTGGCAGCATAAGGCTGCAGTGCACATCTAATGTGAATAAGAAGCATAGATGTGGGAGATGAGATGTGCATGTGTGAATAGAAGTGATAGAGCGGAGATGAAAAGAGAATAGATTAGATTGTGAAAGAAAGATAGGGGTTAGAAAGAAAAGAAAATTGTTAAGTCCAAATGCTTAGCATAGCGATCATAACACCTATAGATGCACAATTAAAGTTGACTATCGCTGCTATGCTCAGAAAAATGGCTCAGACAGCTGAGTGGCTAAGGCCCAAGACCTCAAAAGACCAAGGAACCCCCAAGAGGATGATGCATTAGCCAAGATAATTTCTGATATTCGAGCGTCCTTAAAGAAATCACAAAGGCTGAGCAAGCTTCCCTAGGGTGGGTTAATTCATATAGCATGAGGATAACATACCCTTCGAGGAATTCTGTCATTAATGGCAGGAACAGTCAAGGGAGGCGGTTCTTGGTTATGATTTTATCAAGAAAATCCTCAACATCTTCTTGGGTCCTGATTCACAGACCACTTATCTGTATACTTTTCATATCACATGCTGTCTTCTCAAAAATGCCATTGTCAGTCCTGTCATGGTCAATGGTCGCCTTATTACAATGCTGCGCCAGTGAGGTGACTGGGTAAGATTTTTACTGCTTCGTTGTTGTCGGACTTGTTAAACATTATGAATCATCTAGGAAATTTTGATGTTTGCTCTAACACAAGTTGTGGATGTCTCTGAGGATAAATGGCTTTGACCATATTCCTCATTGACAGACAATGCAAGAACAAAAATGCAATGGACGTTGATGCATCAGAGGGTTATGTGCCCCCTCTTTGGTCCTATCTTTTTGCCTGGCTGTGATGGCATGAGTCATGGTTTCTAGCACAGTGTTGTGGGAAACTGTGGAAACTCTAGTAAGTAGTCACTAGAGTACTAATGCTAAGGTAAATGGTGCGATGTAGCTATGCTTAGGTAAGCAAGTAAATATGAGTAAATAAGGAATATTAATTCCAACAAGTGTCACAGGAAGACAAGTTTGGAGCATCCTCTGGCAGCACTCTCAGCACTCTCAGCACATGCGAGCAGCTGATGTTAATATGGTGGTGCATCAGGAAAAAAGATCAACACTATATGGTACTATATTGTCTATGTAACTTTTGTAGTTTGTGTTGTCTTCCCCTCTGTACATAAGCTACATAGCATGGCCTCTTATCTATATAGTACTATGTAGCAGAATAATCAGTTCTCATTCTTGTGCTATATAAGCTATGTAGTCAAAGTAGCTGACTATAGCTTAAATGTCACACTCAACAATACACAACATAGACTGTATTGCATGAGTTACTAGTACTAGATGTCTTGACAGAATCTACATAGCCTCATCCTTCAAGTTGGCATGGGTACCTGTCATGGGTAATTGTGGTGTATTACCTGAAAATGGCACAAATGAACCCTCATTCATTGGGGGAGAGATGAAAAAATCTGAGTTGTGAAGAGTGATGGGAACATCGAGACACCACAGGGACTTCAGGGACATGCCAAATGAGCTGTCAAATGTATTAGAACATGAGCGCAAATGGTTAGAACAAGGCTAGAGAGCATAACTTACCTGAGGAGGCTCAGATTGAGCCAATCAAGCTGGGGTGTGAAGCAGTCATGTAGAGTGAGTCCCACAGCAATTCAGGACGGCCTGAGAGTGATAGGAATAAGTGCGACATCGAAATGAACACACAAAGTTGACATACTGGGCCAGGAGACCAGCAGGAGACAAATGGAGATGTCAAGCACAAACTGCAGCACAGAAGCGATGTGGACAGCATCTATATGCATGGGAAACAATGTGGAAAGGGTGCCGCACAAGCATGGCACACCATGAGTCAAAACAAGTCAAAACAAACTTGATAGCTGAAAACAAGGCAAGTCAGCATGAAAAGTGGAAGTACTTGAATATGAGCATACCTGAGGTGCAGGTGCTGGCACACTGTTGTCAACAGTGTCATTGCCATCACAGAAGGGTACTTGACTTTTTTTTTGTTGGGTGTGGGTGCGAGTGGGTGCTGCATGACTGTAAATGGGTGGGGTGAGCTAGAAGGTGTGGGTGCGGGAACTTGGGAGACATATATGGTGAGATGGGTTGGTGAGCATGAACACTTAGCTTTTTAAAAATTTCTTTGGTGATGGGGTGGCATTGTCATATCGTGTGGTTGGAGGGCCTGGGTGGGCCGTATACATGAGGGTGGTTCGAGTGACTGGGTGGGACTTAGAGAAAATTTAGAAGCCACTTACTCAATCAAGTCACATGACACAGAAGGACTTCACCAACACCAACACGCCCTCACCTCACCCTCACCCATGATGACACTGATAACAACACAACAACACAACACCGATGACACAACAACAACAACAACAACAACAACAACAACAACAACAACAACAACAACAACAACAACAACAACAACAACAACAACAACAACAACAACAACAACAATGTTGCAGCAAGTGCTGTCTGACCTCTCTCCCTTGTTCTCACCCACAACAACTTGGACAATGGGACAATGGGACATGCCACACTCACTGTTCACCCCCAATAGGTCATTTTGAGTGCCACCGCTTGCTGGTCAGCCCTACCATGTCCTTTGAGCATGAACACTCATCACTTGTGCACACACAGCCTGTCTCGTTCCATCCACATCAGCAAACTAGAACCTTACTGTACAGATAGGTCAGGTCTGTACAGTGCTGTACAGTGCTGTAAAGTGGGGACCTTTAGGTGACTGATTTGCTGATGCACCAGTCGCGTTACGACTCATTTCAAGTCATAATGTGTGTCGCTCGTTATGGTTGCCCCCACCATCATTTTGAGCACCACTGCTCATTGCTCTCCCTGCCTCATCCTTTCAAGTGTGTGTGCTCGCTGTTCGCCCCCAATAGGTTGTTTTGAGTACCACTGCTTGCTGGTTGGCCCTAGTACTGTGTCCTTTCAAGCGAGAATGCTCATCATTTGCCCCTGCTGTGTCCTTTCAAGCGAGAATGCTTATCATTTGTCCCCACTGTGTTCATTTGAGCATGCTTGCTCACTGTTTGCTCCTTCTGCATCAGCAAACTAGCTATATTACTCCCAGCACTCCCAGCACTCCCAGTGTCCTAGCTATGACTAGCCATGTCACCTTCAGCCCTTCAGCTTTTTCAGTGTTTCAATTATTCTATACTACACTTTTCTTTGTACACTTTTGCTAGTATACAAATCAGCAAACCCAAGAGTAGCTGTACAAGTCACATACACATATAGACAATGTCAAATTAATAGTAGATTATATTTTCATGTATATGATACACAATATCATGATGGAAGTAAGAAATGGCATTTGGGTGGTTTAAACTTGCACCAGATGCACACTCACATGGAACTGAAAAAGCAGAGACTCCTGGGTGTTAACTTTTCGAATCAGGCTAACTGCTGAGCCTGGGAAACATGTGCACAGTAGGGGGCATCACCGTGCTGGTGAGTGAGCACACTGGAATGTACGATTAGTATGACGGGGCTCACCAACTGGGTAGCAAGCACAGCGCTCATGGCTATTTGTAGGTGGAGTGTGATGGCGTCATCGTAGGTGGTACTGGTGCACAATGGGCTAGCTCACCGACATTATGATAGGTGCACTTGCGATGCTGTGAGTGAACAGGCTGGGTATGCACAATTGGCATGACACACCAAATTGGTGATGAGCATACTTGTGGCGCTTTGTGAGGGGATTCTGCACCTTTAAGCCATTGGCAAGTTGGACTTGAGGCGGTCAGACTCATTGGATGGTCATGTGTGCAAGATGCTGTCGTTCAAAGTTAACGCTGAACGGATGGGCCAGTGCTCACGTTGGTTACAATATAGTATTGACACATATGCATACATGGCAAACAGGCATTGCTACTACCAACATATTGAACATGTTTTCTGTGGGAGGAGAAAGGAAAAGATCAGCATGAAGTGCTATGAAAATCAGTTCCATGGAACAATAAGATGAGAAATTCCTCACACACATTAACGAGGTGAACATCCAACCGTTGCCTCATATAAGTACCCACTCCTAGTGATGACCATCCTACCATGACCGATTGCCTGCTCCACATGCTCAACACGTTTTCTGGCCTTCTCAACCTGGTGTGTGTAATACTGGAGGCAAGCGGTGCTCCGATCAATTTCACGATTGAGAAGATTGGACTCGGCCAGGCAGACATTGTGGTTGGCTCTCAAAAGACATAGTAGAGAGATGGCCTCCTCAGAAGATTCTAATGGCGCTGACAGCAAGCTATTGTGGTGCAATTTTTAACATGCTGCAGTTCTAAGGATGTTGGCAATCAACGCACCTAGTAAATAGTGTTGGTGAACTTGCTATGCTATGTTGTTGAGCTGAGGCAGCAGAACTCGACATGATCGTTGATGAGTCGTTTTTTTCAGAAGTTGCCAGGTGTTATGATTGCTACGCTAAGCATTTGGACTTAACATTTTTCTTTTCTTTCTAACCCGTATCTTTCTTTCACGATCTAATCTATTCTCTTTTTATCTCTGCTCTATCGCTTCTATTCACACATGCACATCTCATCTCCCACATCTATGCTTCTTATTCACATTAGATGCACACCGCAGCCTCATGCTGCCACATACATGTGCACTACACATGTATAATCACACATGCTCTTCCCTCATGTTACTCAGTACCAAGGATACTTACTATATATAGCAGCAGCATAGCTTGGTCTGTGCGCATGTACTAGTAGTATAAATACTATCCCAAGTAGACCAAGACTCCCCAGTCTTGTTCTCTTGGAGTTCTCCCTTTAAAAGGTAACTCTATCATCTGTTCTCTTCTGTCTTTCTCTAGCAAAGTAGCGACCTAGCAAGCTTCACTCTACAAGTGAGTCTTTAAGGGCTGTTGCACTAGAACAAGACTATTCAACTTGCTACCTCGCTTGCAGATGACTGTTGAAGCAGATTGCCGAAGTACACTGATGAAGTTTCCTACTGCACATGCTGTCATTCTTACAGGATATACAGTGCTAGATTCACTGGAGGAAAATCCTATGCAATCAATCCTCCAGGCCCAATCTAGTTATAAGCTGGTGATAGGACAACTCTATCTACCAGATCAAACAGAAGATACTAAAGAACATTAAACTACTGAGTGAGTGAGAAACTTAACTAATTGGCTCCCTGGTTGTTCTTCCTTTTCTGATGGTTAGTCAAGGATAAAAGGGTTGGCTTCGTTTATAGCTAATATAGATCCTAAGTAAAAGAAGGAATTTGTAGACTATTCCTAGTATTACTGACTAAAAGGTTGCTAGTGTTACTAGCTAAGAGGCATACAGAATTTGTACTAAAAAATGTGTAAGGGTTCTAAAGCTAATGGTATAGCTGTTCAGGGTGTGAATAGACTACCTCGTATAGTAATATCTTGAGGTGCTAGTATGAGTTGTTTGGTTGTGTTTACAAAGTTATAGGCAATACCACGTTTATGTGCCTATATGACAAGTAGCTAGATTCCTGGGAATTTGTGGTGACTGTGTCTAGTGGTAAGGTGTAGGAATGTTTCCTAAAGGGGATCACTCAGTTCTCACGCAATATGGGTTATTTGTAACCAACTTTATTGGGAAACTAAAGTGGAATGTATGTCAGCAAGATCTCTTTGAGATGGGTATAGCAGGTTACTAAGTATTCCTAAACTAGATTTGCTTAGGTTACAGTGGCAGTGTATGTATGCCCACTTAGTAAGAGCTTATGTAAGAGTAACTGTGTTAGCTTCCTCTTTTGGTAGTGTTTTCTGCTGAGTACTAGCTACCAAGTATGTAAGAGATCAGAGCTCTAGGGCTCTATGAGATGCTATCAGATTCTTATCTGTATCTTTTTTTTTTTTGACTGACAAAATTCCTCTCCTTATATACATTTTCTACAGGTGGCTGTGTTTCTACATTTAACAGCTTAAGGCTATGTTCTGAGTCATTTTTGCTTGCCAGGAAAGATTATAATTGGATGGTTAGATTATGTGATTAGAAATGCTGGGGGCAAGACTGGCTTGGCATGACTCAGATATGACTCATGTTGACTCAGATATGACTTATATTGACTCAGGCAGGGCTGTGCTATGAGTCACAAAAACCTTGCACAGGTTAATGGCTGTACATTCTATTTAAAATGTTCTGGTGAAAATCAGACCTTCTGCTGTGTTGGATGGCAATTTGGGCAGCATTCTAAGCAGGCAAGTGGTCATGTGATATATGGGCTGTGCAGGTCAAGCTGTGTAGTACAGGATTAGATTATCTAACTAGGGGCTAATTGTCCATTTGAGAAGTAATTAGAATAGTAGCATGCTAAGTATACTATGGTAATATGGGTATGTTACTAGAGATTTGTGGATATCTCTTTAAGGAGTAAAGCAAATAGAGTGAAATTTGGAGGGTAGGTAGTCTATATAGTAAGCTACCTTTCCTGTGAGTATTAGGATTTTTCTAGCCACTGATTAGGCTAGATTATTAGGAGAGTTAAACTCATGATCTCAGCACGTAATAGGTTTTGTGCAGGTCACCACCCTTGCATTCACATCCCATCCTCCAGTACGTTTAAGGGGATACAACGCACTTTACGGAGCTCAAGACATCTTTTTAGTGTCTGCTCAACCATTCTACATCGCATCAGTAGAAGGATCATCACTCATACCCAACGGGCACGTATCAGAGGTTCGGGAGTGGTTTGGGTCGACTCAAGAAGAAAACGAGTCATTAAATTTAGTTCACCCTCCAACACCAGTAGTAGAAGCAGTGGAGGCAGGGCCAGTGCATATAGGTCAAGCACAACAGCCAGGAAGCCCCTCCCCATCATCTCTCATCCTTTCGGACTATGAGAGTCTACCGGAAGTACCAGTCGCTCTGCATGCCCCCTCGATCAACAGCAAAAGCTACAACCCAAATGAGTACGACCCCTCAGCACCAGAGCTGATCCCAGCAGCATTAGTGCCATTATTCATGCCAGAGAGAGTTGTCGAGTGGCTCATTAATGGGCTTGTAGACAGGGTCAGGAGAGAATGAATTAGGAAAAGGGAACTGTCCCTATATCACCGACCAGAACACCAAAGGAGGCAAAAGAAAGTGTGGTCAGTAGCTACTAAACTAAGGGAACCAAAGACGATAGTTCTCTGGCAGTTTGACAAGGAACTCCAGAACACCCCTTCCCTTAGACCACGAGACAAGTGTTACAAGGCAAAGAAATGCCCTATCTTAGCACCACACGTAGCGGAACCTAGAATACACTGCCTACAAGTACCAAACCCCCCTATACCATTGTAATCTAATTTATTGTAACAGACGCTATAACTTGCAACCTTTATTCTCTCGTCTTTGCCTCTTATCACTTACCACATAGCTAAGTCTTAATAGATAACCCTTGCAACTCTTATCTTATCAAGTCACGTAATCCCTATCACGTCAGCAGTCACATGACCTTATCTCTTATCTCGGCTGTGCAACACATGTTGTACACATGGTACCCTCATGATCGCCTCATGCTTTTCCCTTTAACTCACTTTCCCTTATCGTCCAATAGCATTAACCCCTCTTATCTAGGCTATGCTTATCTTGCCTCATGGTAACCAGTATCAGAGATACTTACTACTTATAGTCTCTACACAGCTTGGTCTGTGCACAGTCTCTCTTAGTATATATAGTCATACTTTAGTAGTATAGACCTTAGTCTATTTCTCTTGTTCTTTTCCCATTGTTCTCTTGTTGTTTCCTACCAGAAGGCTCTAGCCTTGCAATAGACCCTATTGACATCCTCATATAGTCCCAGCAAGCGCCATATAGGACTCCTCGAACAACCATTGTTCTCCATTAGGACTTTGGTTGTCACATTCATCATGTCTGCTTTCAATTGAGGAGTGTTGGAAGCAAATCTCCTAGGCAATGGCCTAAACCCCGCAGCTACACAAGAGTTTGTGGCACTATTCAATTTCTTCCTGCAAGAAAGAGATACACAGAATCTACAAGTACTACATTGCACCCAAGAAATACAAAATTTACAAGCACAACTTCTAGCAGTCGCAGCACCAAATGCCACAGGAAATACCACCCCTAAGATGAGCAAAGTATTCCAAGACCCTGGAAACTTTAATGGCTCAAAAGGAAAGTTCGAAGAATGGTGGACCAAGATCAAAGCTTGGATAAGAGAAAACCCCACTGTATTCCTATAAGGTTCACACAAGGCAGTGGTAGCTGTGCTATCACGCCTTGAAGGACAAAGGCAGGTGGTTTCGCCCACACAAGAATTGATCGGCTATTAAATGGAGGAACATACACGTAGGCGGAATTAGAAGAAGAAGTTGAAGCACTCTTCAGATCTGTCAACCAAACTGAGTGGGCTAGGCAGAAGCTGCGCGCCCTCAAACAGACGGAAGCAATGCCCATAGATGATTGGATCATTGACTTCCAAAGATATGAACCACAAGCGGGCATGGACCCTACACATCTCATTGAGCTCATAGAGCAAAATGTCCAATGCTCAATAATCGACAAGATCCTCTTAGATGGAACTTGTCCCACCACAGTTCTCGCTTACCACGCTAAGATCTGAGAAGTAGGCACAAGGAAGCAATTAATAAGCTTCATACATGATAGCAACTCCCACAGATCCAGAGATCCCAATGCTATGGACATAGATGCCTTTGAGCGAAGACCCTAAACATCTTTCACTCAAAGAAAATGCTACAACTGTGGCGGTGGACACTTTGTCAAGGACTGTCCAAAGCCCAAACTCACCTGCCCAGACTGCAAGTGGCTTGGTGGAGGACATAAGAAAGGATGTCGACAAGAAGGCTGCAAGGTCAGGGACATCGAAGAAGAAGGCACTGATTCATGGGATCATGAACCACCCAGCCTGGATCAAGCCATCCACGGTATGTCATACGACGAAATGAAAGCCTACTTCTTCAATCTCCAAGTCACAGAATCCAAGAAGGGAAAAGGGAAAGCCACGTGAATGAACCAGGTGTTCATGCAGATATAAAAAGGGTACAGTTTAATTTAACTGATGATAACAGGTTTTTGCCACTGGCTGGTGAAGAATCCAACGAATTGGACAATGAATCATCACAGCCAAGTGGGTCTCTCTTAGTGGAGCTTGACAAGTGTTTCACACCTGTGCTTAATTCACTTATCAACACCAATATTTAAATCCCAGAAGAAGTGTGTGTATGCAGCACAAACCTACAGAAGGAGATCTGTATGACCATCCAAATCTCTTCTTTTCACACGAAGAATTTTATCACCACAGATGCACTGCTTGATAGCGGTGCAAACATAATATTCATTGATCGTGCCTGGGCTCAGAAGCATCATCTACCCCTGTGCCACCCTATTCCTGTATACAATGTGGATGGAACTAAGAATTCTGCAGGGAATATCATGCATTCCACAGAAATAACAATTGACTACCAAGGGTACAGAGAACGTGTCACAGCAAAGATCACAGACCTTGGAAAGAATGAGATGATCTTAGGCTTCTCCTGGTTGAAGAAGCACAACCCTATTATAGACTGGACCAAAGGAACAGTTGAAATGACACATTGCCCATGAACATGCTCTTTCCTGGAGGATAAGGAATCGTTCTTACAACACACTAATAAGAAAGAAAAAGAAAATGCATACCTCACTTATGCAGTCCATGCGGCTTTAGATAAGCCTACCCCTAAAACAGAAACAGCAGATGAACTCATCCTGATAGAATTCCATAAATATTTAAAAGTATTTCACAAAGGAGAATCCGAGTGAATGCTGATTTGGAAATCATGGGATCACGCCATTGATATGAAAGATACATTCATGCCCAAGAAAGGACGCATCATTCCCCTGTCTGTCACAGAACAACAGGAAGTTTCCGAGTTCATAGACAATCAGCTCAAAAAGGGGTATATTAGATCCTCTCAATCTCCATAAACATCACCTGTATTCTTTGTACCTAAGAAAGATGGCCGAAAACACATGATACAGGACTACCAATATCTAACCGAACACATGGTCAAAAACAACTATCCTTTACCCCTAATCTCGCAATTGGTTGATAAGTTAAAAGAGGCTAAGCTATTCACAAAGATGGATCTCCGATGGGGATACAATAATGTATGCATCAAAGATGGTGACAAATGGAAGGCAGCTTTCATATGTTTCCAAGGAGCATTCAAACCCCTTGTCATGTATTTTAGGCTATGCAATTCCCCTGGAACATTTCAAGCCATGATGAATGAAATCTTCGCAGATATGGACGACTGTGTCATTGTCTACATTGATGACCTAATGATATTCACCAAATCCGACGACCGCGAAGCACACAACAAGATCGTTATGGAAGTGCTACAACGCCTTGAAGAAAATGATTTATTCATAAAACCAGAAAAATGCACGTTCCACGCCACAGAAGTAGAGTTTCTGGGCATGATTGTAGGAAAAGACAGAATAAAGATGGATGAAACTAAGGTTCAAGCCATTCTGGAATTGCCCATACCTAAGAATGTCCGAGGAGTTAGAAGCTTTTTGGGATTAGCAAACTTTTACTGAAGGTTTATCCAAGATTACGTAAAGGTGGCTAGGCCACTTAATGATCTCATGAAGAAGGAAAATCCCTTTGAATGGAAGCAGGGACAACAAGAAGCATTTGACATGTTGAAACATCATTTCACCACAGCCCCTGTTCTCACATTTCCTGATGATGAAGCCCAGTTTCGCTTAGAATGTGACACTTCAGACTACGCCACAGGAGCGGTTTTATCTATTCAGAAAAACAACAAATGGCACCCAGTTGTCTATTCCTCTCATTCAATGTCTCCACAGGAATGGAATTACCCTATCACAGATAAAGAGATGCTCAGTGTAATTTGCTCACTTGAGATCTGGTGCCACTATCTAGAAGGTGTACGCTATGAGTTTGAGATCTGGAACGATCATGCGAATTTGCAATTCTACATGACTTGCCAAGATCTGAACAGGTGTCAAGCACATTGGGTGCAATATCTATCTTGCTTCAATTTCAAATGGTTGCATAAGCCTGGAGCTACTATGGGAAAAGCCAATGCCCTCTCTAGACGAGAAGACCACACAGTCAGTCTTGAGGATGACAATAAAGGAGTATTAGTTATCTCCCCAGAGAAGATTAGAGCACAACATGTTCTGCTCTCCAATGAAGGGGACCAAATCAAAAATCACATCTCTTACACAATCACGCGTTTTACCGAAGAAGATATCAGCACCTTATGTAAAGATGGGAAAGTTTGTGTGGAGGATGAGGGATTCCTTTACAACATGCTCCACAGGCTGTATGTGCCTAATGATGCTGATCTACGCATGGAAGTCATAAGGCTTCACCACAACACCCCTATGGCTGGACATGCCAGTTCAGATAAAACACAAGACCTGCTGCAGCACAGCTATTGGTGGCCAGGATTGGCTACATTTGTTAAAAGTTATATTGCTCAATGCAATCATTGCCAATGGTTCAAAGGAACTAATCAGGCTCCAGCTGGCTTGTTACAGCCACTTCCTATTCCTGATCATTCATGGGAACACATCTCGGTGGATTTCACCATGGATCTTCCCCTATCCCATGGCTATGATTTTATCCTGGTGGTAGTAGATAGGTTTTCTAAGGAAGTTGAACTCATTCCCTGCATGAACACCACCACAGCTCTTAATACAACTAAATTATATCTAAATCACATCTGGAAGCATCATGGTCTTCCATCCACAATCATTTCTGATAGAGGACCCCAGTTTGTCAGCACAGTTATGGCCAACATTTGCCGATCTCTCGGCATCACCCCTAAACTATCCACGTCTTTCCATCCTCAGACAGATGGCCAGACAGAGTGAATGAACCGTGAAGTACAGCAGTTCCTTCACCTATTTACATCAGAAAAGCAAGATGAATGGGCTGCATGGTTGCCTATTGCCCAGTTCTCTATGAATACAAAGAAAGCCACTGCTACAGGAAAGTCCCCTTTTACTGTTACACAGTCATATGAACCCTGAATGGGCATTGAGCCATGCCAGTCAAAGGCACCAGCCGCCCTTGATTTTACAGACTGCATAGCTACAATGTTGGATCAGATCAAGAGTAATTTATTCATGGCCCAGGACCGCATGAATCTACAGGCAGATAAGCACCACTCTGATGCCCCTATATATCAAATCGGTGACAAGGTGTGATTATCCACATCCAACTTGTGTTTGACATGCACTTCTCGTAGATTAACTGAGCAATGGCTTGGACCTTATGAAATCACGAGGCTGATGGGCCCCAATGCTATAGAACTCAGGCTACCCTCTTCTATGAGGATACACCCTGTTATTAATGTCTCTCGCCTTAAACCATATAAAGACAGATTGCCCAGCCAATCCACATTCAAACCCAGTCCAGTTCTGTGGATTTCATTGTGGATTCACGATACAAGGGCTGCTGCATTGAATATTTAGTCCATTGGAAGGGTTATGATGAAATGGATCAAATGTGGGAACCAACATCTAATCTCACGCATGCTAAGGATGCTATCTCCGACTTTCACAAAGCACACCCTTCCGCCCCTAGAACCTTATCTATGGACCCCACAACGTTTTCTTCATTATTCCAGGGCTGCAAGAACTTCACCATGTCAAATCCTCGCCGTCTTCCCTTTGATCGCCTGGAAGTCGATCTATAGACCAGGGAAACACATGTATATAAGGCCAGCATTCGTTCTCCATAACCTATCATCTCACAACCCACAATGAACCACATCGAACTCCTTAACCTTCTTGCTTATTAAATCCTCAAGATCTATATTCTTTTCCACCTTTATATGACTTTTCCTTTTCTCTATAACATTATTATCAATTTCCTCATCAACCAATATGACACCACTATGTTTCATCTTTGTTACTTTTGGCTTCTTGAAACCCTTCCTCCTCCAAATCGCATGTGATACGTCACTCTCCTACCAGGACTCTTCTGCCATCGCCTAACTCCTTTTGATGAGGGGTACTGGCAATGAAACCTATGCATCCCTCATTCCCAATCATCCCGCTCTCATGGCCCTTTCCCTTCCACCATCTCGACATCTCCTCCTCTTCCTCTTCATCAGACAATGATGAATTTCCCTATGGCCTACCCATAAGCTCTCAAACATTTGCCATTGAACAGGATGAGATCAACTACTGGGATCCTGCCTATGTGAACGATGAAGCATGGGGACAGGACAACGACCAATGGGACCAGAACAGCGATGGCTGGGGAAGCACTGGAAAAACGGAGACAGGTGTCTCTCTCCCTATGAATGACGAACAATGGGAAATCAGCATCATCCAACTGGACCCTAGTCCTATGCTGAACTATAACTGGACGCTTTGACAACAAAACCCCATTGATTTCGCCACCTTTCATCTGGATTCCCAACTTCATTCCATTCCCCTTGGCCTGTCACCAACACCAGAAGTATCTGTTTTTCACACATGGGGAAACAATGGAAGCATGCCTGGAAGTCCTGTCACTCAGGCTAGTGAACCTCCATCAACAGATGACAAAGGATTCCAGGACCTAGAGGACATTTGATCAATCAAGATGCTTGATCATAGAACAGAGAAAGTGTTACAATTGCTACACTAAGCATTTGTACTTAACGATTTTCTTTTCTTTCTAACCCCTATCTTTCTTTCACGATCTAATCTAATCTCTTTTCATCTCCGCTCTATTGCTTCTATTCACACATGCACATCTCATCTCCTACATCTATGCTTCTTATTCACATTAGATATGCACCACAGCCTCATGCTGCCACATACATGTGCACTACGCATATATGATCGCACATGCTCTTCCCTCATGTTACCCAGTACCAAGGATACTTACTATATATAGCAGTAGCATAGCTTGGTCTGTGCGTGAAACAGCCCTTAAAGACTCACTTGTAGAGTGAAGCTTGCTAGGTCGCTACTTGCTAGAGAAAGACAAGAGAGGAGAGATGATAGAGTTGCCTTTAAGGGGAGAACTCCAAGAGAACAAGACTGG
>JBBPNA010000515.1:0-18270 GCA_038090555.1 Boletus subcaerulescens | reverse complement strand
CAAGTAGTACAAGACTCTCCAGTCTTGTTCTCTTGGAGTTTTCCCAGAACATCCTCACTAGTACTCTTGCAACTACAAACACTAGACCCTTAGGTGGGTTCTGGTTGTTTCAGCACCCTCCCTCCTTTGTGGCATTGACTCCCCTAGAATTGTGACCTTGTCTGGTTCGCTTCAACATCTTCAGATGGCGCCATTCGCAAGCCATCCGCAGAAATTGCTCATAGCGGTCCTGATGTAAATGTGTTAACTGTTGCTGCTATCAAGTTCAAATACTATTTACCTTGGGTGGGGATAGGCCAGTATTGCTGCTATGTCGTGCAAGGGAACTGTAGAAATGATGGGCAGATACTTTTGACTCAAGCGAGAGGAGGTGGAATTCTTCGAGAATGCTGAACATAGCTGCCGTGCGAGGTTTGTTGGTACTTGCAGGAAATAGGCGGGATCAAAGGAGCTGTTGAGTCAGAGTCTCTGCAGTCTCACAGCCACAGAGATGCAGTGCTACTAAATGTACTCCATTGCTGTTGACAATAACAAAATCGTCTCCATAAGGAACCTTTGGTGTGATACAAGGTGTTCCTGACGTGTGGCCAAGCTGGATCACCAATCCAAGTTCCTTGAGGGACGTGCTAGCCCAGTAAGAGTCTTGCCATTTCTGAAATGGCCATTGTCAACAATACTTCAGCACGTGTTACAAGCGCACCTTGATTCTATGGAAAGGGTGGTTTGTGTGCCTGAGTAGGAGACAGTTGGCGCAATATAGATCAAGGGTAATACAGTCTTTACAGTGATATCTTGCATGGCGGGTGTTGCAAGACGTACATTCATCGATTCCATGGCGACCTTCTAATTGGATTAACTCCAGAAGGAAGTCCTCCCGATCTCATTCCAACCAACCAAAAATCAGAACATCCTGCAATATCACTGAGTAAGTTTGCAGAAGAAAGCGAACCAAATTTTCACTTGCAGCTGCTGTTCTCTCCCTTGGAGTGTAGCCCAAAACACCAAGGTCAACTGTGTCTGGCAGGTTGTCAACACAAGGGGAATGGTCGACCGGATCGAAAAGCAAGGACCCAGATAGAGCAGGAACCTGTGGCTGAGTCAAAATTGTGCAAGCGCCCTTGTGTGTTTTATACAGAGTCTTAGTCAAGTGTAAATGGCCCGAATCATCAGACCGGATTTTAGTATGGTGTGCCATTGGTCTGAGAGCGAGCACACCAATTTTGCGATGAACTCTGAGACCTCGTGCAGCCTTGAGCTTCAATTTTGCGAGTGGGACTGAAATGGCATGCACTGTGTACACAAATTACAAGTCTGATAGAGAAAGGGAAAGGCCTAGAAACTCACCACTGTTGATTGATGCAGGATTTCCATCAACACTGGTTGCAGCAGTGCTGGTGGTCATAGCATTCTCAGCTGTGACAGGACCTTGTTGTGGGGCGCTCAACATGCAAAACTTCACCAATTCCTTGTTGCATATCCAAGTTTTGCAACAGCGGCGCTATGTTATGGATGTGACTCATCAGCACAACAAAAAAGTCAATGGACTTGCCTTCCAGGTCACAAGAATTCTTCGTCAGAGATCAAACCCAAAGTGCTCACCGATTCAGCACTAGCTTGGTCCGAATTTACGCTATGTACCCTTATGTAATTGCATTGCTAGAGTGTGTCGTCTACCACCTACGCTATCTCCCCCTCTCTGACAGAGCCAGACAAATGCCTAGGCCCAAGCCCAGACACTACTGTACCTGGGCCCAGTTGGAACAAACACACCCCGAATTTAATGCTGATGGCTTCATTTACGAGATACTAGCATCTGATTCCATTGGTGTGGCATTAATCTTTTCTCATTACTCTCAATAATCTGTCCCCTCAAAGTTGAGGGTTCTTACCAGGTAGTTGTTCTCAGCCACCACAAAATAATCTCTCAGTCACTCTCCAACCATGACAACCTCTCGCAATGTTACAGGTAAACGGCCATGTTCACCGCCTATCACAGTCGGTTGTGAGTCATAGATCACTTTCTTGGTCCAGTAAATCTTACTTTACATTTGATAGCTCTTCTCGAAGATATTCAGCACGCCTTTATAGCACCGCAGCACGCCGACCTTCTTGTTGCTGCAATATGGCTTCACGCAACTTACATGTTTGGCGACTGGGATCGGCGACGTTCTCTCTATTCCACTCATTTTTGTTACTTCCACTGATAGTATGCACCATCAGCAGCTTCCAATGCCCTTGTCCACCCTGGCAATATCAATGTTACCATACCCCATGGGCATAAACTCAGCCGATACAACAGATTCGTCTTTGTTCAACCCCTTGATGATGAAACAATTGACACCCAGTTCTATCTTGTGACATGAGGGTTGTTGGTGGGAGTCTTCTCGCATTGGTGAGGAGTAGTAGTCCACTTCTAATGCATTACTACTCAAGCTGATAAGTTGCCAGGGTTAATGTAGCTCCGCTAGTGAGTGGCATCAAGTGCGCAGCATATGAAAGAGTGACGGATGCAGATCAAGGGTGTCTTTATATGTTGGATGCTATCGACGACAACATTGTACAATACCTACGCTAGTCTGAGTTCTGAACCTAGCTTGTTTTTGTTCGGTAGTGGGCCACTGATCTGGTATACCTGTCTATTCCTACGTTCCATACACCCCCAATCTCACACCAACCAAAGAATCCTTCAGTGCTCATACATGATCCCCACAAGCATCAAAATACTTGGTATAGCATGTTCTCTTAGTCAAGGCTTTCATTACATAGTAAACTTTATATGTTGAAGACATGTACGCCAAATGTATGCTAGGTACGAGTGTTGGGCAATGGTCCACACCACACATTCTCCATTTATCTGGAATGAATGGGATGAGCTGTCAATGAACAATAACCTAAACTTGCCACTGATAGCGCGGGACATCATTACAGACAACATGAAGACTGATGGGGTCAGCCTTGGCGCAAGGACAGAGCAACAATCAATGACCAGCCAACCAAGGTCCTTCAAATGATGTGGGACAAGAAGCACTGTAGATCAGATGCTGAACCAGGATGTTAGTGTGGTATTGATGGATGATCTGGAAGCAACCAGGATCTATGGTGCCATATCAAGTTGCCAAGCAGCCTCTGATCCTTGACTCGGAGACCAGCTGTTACGCTTGGCCCGGGTAGGGACGAGCGTAGCCCTTGGATGATACGGGGGGACGAGGATTCAGAGCAAGCGTGTCTTTATGGCGGCACGAAGTCCTTCGAGTAAAGGGGACGTTGCTAGTCTAGTGCTAGGCAACGGTTCAAGGGTTCAAGGGTTCTGGGGACGAGGAGCTAGTCTAGTGCTAGCGATGAGACTTAGACTCGGCGAGGAGTTTTCGAAGGAAGTAGATTCCACGAAGTAGCGAGTTGTTGCAAGGGAGATCAAGGGAGATCTAAGCTAAGGTGTAACTGAGCTACGGGTTGGTCTTAAATACAAGGCAAGGAGTTTAGGGCCGGTAGGCATAGAACAGGGAAGACTGTGATGGAAGGAAGTCGCTGACGGAGCAATTGATAAGGATTACGTGGAAGAGAAGAGTCAGCGACGAGAAAAGAAAAAGAAAGTCCTAGGGCGAGACTCGAACGTGCGAGTAGCGTAGTAGTACAAGCGTCAAGTAAGAAGAAAAAGGTAAGTTGTAACACCAGCCTTGCCTAGGTAGACTTGAAGTAGACTTGAAGTCAGATGATACGAACACTGGATGTGTGTTTCGGTGCCCATGAATAATTTATGGTGTATATCTATTGCTCTGCCAGTGGTGTACAGGGATTTGAGTAAATCTCCTACTCATGTGCACGAAATTGTCCAGAACTTGCACTAAACTTAGTATAGCCACTCTACTTTAGCTGTTCTTCTCTGATTTCTCAACTTGAATATAGCAGCACTACCACAACCAACTCTGTCCTCCTAGGCAAACTAACCTGGATGGGCCACCTGAAGCTTTACCTAAATTCAGAGGAGAAGGTACTGGCCACTCACCGTTATCGAGCAAAGTACTACGCGAAGTATGTTGCTGGATATCACGGTGCACTAGCCTGCTTTGTTGACACACGCTCTAGGAATCGAGTAGAAATTAACCAGGGGCGCACTGAGAGACGAAAGCAAACTACTAGCAGTGATGCAATTGAAAAGAAACACAAAGCTGCTCCGAGCACAAGTCACCCCTTTGGTGAGTCATCCTCAAGAAACTCTCTACTGATATGCTGGTATGTCCACAAATGTATTTTACTACAAAGTCTTATTTGTTCTGCAGCCCTGGGAGACCAAAGGGTACTAAAAACAAAGCACTGGCTTGGTTTGTCCAATAAATCTTTAGACAGTTGTCCTACAGGCTAAAAAACATTGCTGCAGTGGATATGTGCCAGTGGATATGGAAGTCAGTATTGAGGCTTTCCTTAGACACATTATCGGGCACTCATCATGTCAGCGGACTCAGGCCCTCTGCGAGGGTTACATTGCATTGGGCAATTACAAATATATTTCTGACACACTCTCAACTGTCGAGGAGCTTGAAAGCTGCCTATGAAAGCTGACCTTTGCTCGCTTGTGCAATGGGGGTACACCAGCAGAACCTCCTCTTATGATCTCCCTCAAAAAGGCTGTTCGCACCATTATCCGAGGTTTGGAGGACTTGCTTATGAGCGCTATGGAGGGAGCTAATGTGGGTGAGCTAGTGCATCAAGGAATGATGCTATATCAGATCGCCCCCGATATCACACTATATCAGACTCAGAGATCTAGAAAATTTATCTGCCATGTAACCACCAGTGTTCTGCCCATGGGGTGCAGGCCACGGCCAGCAACCCTAAAAGGATCATCTGAGTAAATCTCCAGCTTCAAGAGTACGAAGATACAGATCCAATCCACCTAACTTAAGCCCTCAGTATGATGGTCACGGTCCAACCACCGGCATGGCAGGGGGGGTCTTGGGTGAGTTCTAGAATATTATCTTCTCCACCCCTTCCTCATTCCATGTTTAGTGTGTTTGTTGATTGCATTGCTAACCGCCTATATAGCCTAGTAGACAGACATGAGTCTTGCTTGTGTTCTCTCTCATTCATGGTCGTCAGATGTGTCTGCCACCTCCATCTACCTCTCACTACAACATTTGGTGTCGCAGTGATCATCATTAAACTGTGATGAACGCACCTATATGTGTCTTCCCACAAGCATTAGGCATCGTGGTGATTGTTGACATGTCCGCCACGTCTATCTACCTCTCTCCCTCTATTGCAACGTGCCTATATGTATCTCCATACAAACATCAGGTGTCACGGTGATAATCATTAAACGGTGAGGAACACATCTATACCGATTGAAACGTGCTTATACTCGTCTCCCTACGAACATCAGGTGTTGTGGTGATTGTTGACGTGTCCACCACCACGGTCTCTCACTCCCTTGATTGAAAACACATCTATACACATCTCCCCACAAATATTGGGTGTTGCGGTGATCATCCATTAAATCGTGATGTGTCCCTGTAGCTCAGTCATAACAAAGTAAGTATTGATGAATACAAGTGCATATAGTACCTCCTACCATTGCGTAGATGCCTCAAGAATGGACCACAGAGGTGCAAAAGAAATTCCTCAAAGAGGAGCTTGATGCATTCAAGCACATTGGAGGCTGTCAATATACAAAGCATTGGGCCAAGCTCTTCAAGAGATGGTTTCTGCAGTGGCCAGAGCACAATGCGGCTCTTCCCGACATTCCTGTATCGGTTACACTAACCACCAAGCAGACAGAAACACTCTCCAGTGCCATCAAGAATCATCAGGACCAGCTCCGATGATGGATGCATTGGCACGTGGGTACTGGGGACAAGCGTTCAGCTAACTCCAAGACCGTCAAAATCATGAATACTCTCCTCAAACCCAAGACGCGCGTAAGGAAGCCATGGGAGATATACTCAAAGTTGTACTACCCAACACATATCCAGCCACATATTACAAAAGGGATGTCAATCACCGAAATCAACCTCAAGATCCAGGAGAGATTTCACAGTGAGTCACCTGAGATCAAAGCTGAGATTAAGAAGATCTGCCAGTGCGACGAGGAGAGCCAGAGGAAGGGTGGTAAGGGTGGTAATAAAAGCGATGAAGGGACTGTCCTTGATAACAGCGAGTCAGTAAGTAACACCAATGAAGTGGAGAGTGATCCAAGTGTGCTCCGCAGGTAAGCAACTACTTACTCACATGCAAGTATGCTGACCAATCACATGTAGCAACGTCCAACAATGCGGGCCAGCGCTCCAGCACGTACTTGAGCATTTGGTCAAGCAGACAGGTTGGAGGTTTAGCATACTGATTGGTGGTCCTGACCCACTTGACCCTGAAGGGGGAAATGTCATCACCAGGTTCATCTGACACACTAAAGTCAGCTGGGTTACTAACATTGAATGGTAGTCTACATACTGGCAAGACAAAGGAAGGACATGACTTTGCTGATATGTACCCGAACTTTGACACCGAGGTTGTCGAGGCATTTGGAGAGTTCCTAGGTCGTGTATTTGGTGAGTTACATCAGAGATTCAGCACTTTTTACTGATGCACTTGGACAACAGAAACTAGCAACTCACATTTGATGCCAAAGAACGATGAAACGTGCAGCCCCGAGGGTGGTGATGCAAGTGGAGCCAATCAGCAAGAGGACAGAGAAGAGGTCGATGGGGTCGAGATGCAGAAAGGTGACGATGACAAGCAGCGGAACGAGGGTGCAGAGAATGACCACCACATCACAGAAGGGGGGGGAGGGAACATTGATCCCAAGGACATTGACACAGCTGGTGATGAGGGGAGATGTAACTTGGAGGCTGATGCCAATCCTTACCTGACCTCCAATATTTATATGCCCTCCCCAACTTTGATGATGGCAACTTCTGCTGCCGATCTTGCAACATCTACTGCTCCTCTTGCAACATCCACCACCTCCCAGGCTTATCTTGCAAATGCTGCAGGATCAGATCTTGCAAATCCTCGTATGCAACTTGCAATATCTCCCATCTCCCATTCCACCGCTTCTGAGTTGCCTGACACACAGCTTGGCAACCCTTCATTTCCTCCCACCAACCTTGCAACATCTACCACTTCCCAGGCTCATCTTACAGATGCTACGGGATCTGATCTTGCAAATCCTTGTATCCATCTTGTGGCGTTTCTCACCTCCGCCACTTCCGAGTCTGGTCATGCAATATTTCCCACCACCAATCCATCAACTTCTCCCACCAACCTTGCAACACCATCCTCGATACTGTTCAGTCCTCAAAATCCCACCCCTGACTCAGACCTTACCGGCTATCTGACCATGTTGTCCGATCCATTCAGCACCCAGCTGACACCCAACTACTTCATGTATCTTCTCAACAAGGATGCTTCTTTGGACATGTTCGGTGCCTGGGACAACCCCTTCTTGACTACATCCTCTGGTATGAACTTACCAGATATGGACATGCAGAGTAGTGTTCAGTCATTCGTGCCCATAACAATGGGAGCTTCAAACCCAAATCTCAACCCAACTGGTATGTTCAGAAGCGCAGTTCCCTTTTCTCAACCGGAATTCATCTTCCCCGGGATTGGTTCAATGGGCAACTACCCGACAGTACAACCAGCGCCATAAGCAATGGAGTCACCTTACTCACCACCCAAGCCACTGTCGGACGCATCCAGTATCCAATCACAACTGGTTCTCCCTCCAACACACCCACTGGCACCGCAACCAGTGCAGTCGCCTTCCTCACAAGCAGACTCATCCAGTGTCCAACCGCTGCCAGTCCTCCACATAACACTTCCCGGTGTTGTCAATGCCCCTCCTAACCAACTCCCCACAAGTGCTGACAATGAGAGTGAAGCTATTTCAGTTGGACGCTCTAAGAGAAGAGTGGTTCCATCTCAGCATGCAGAGCGAGACAATGCAATCGGAAAGGAGAACCGCACCCCTCATCCACCCACTGCCGCTGGGGAGAACGCAAAAAACAGAGGAAAAAGGAAAGCCGACCACGGTGAGTCCAATGGCAGAAAATGTATAAAAGTTACAAGCCTGAAAAAGTGAGTAAGCATTACTTCTTTGATGTAAATCTTTGGCGAGTACCATAGAAAACAGAAAGTTGCATAGAACCTTGTCGGACACGACACAATATATGATTTCTTAAGAGCAGGGAGGTTGTTTAGTCGTTCTTTAATGTATCTTTCAGGGCTTCAAATCTTGTATACAATTCACTACTCAATCTAGTCTCAATCTAGCCTTTTTTAAAAGACATTTACTAAGTATTCATGTATAAGATGACAGAATCCGAAGTACAGGCCAGATCAGAGCCACTACCATATGCTACTCACGTTCAGCGACTATACAACCAATATACGGGCTCTCGAGTAAATAAATAAAAAACATCTGAGTTGAGTGTTAGAGAGTGCACACGATTCACAAGATTGGATGTCATATTGGCAAGAAGGGTGGGGAGCTGTGTCTTGCAACATTGGGAGGGGTTATTGTGAAGGAAAGAGCAGGAATCATGTTGCAAAAAGGGCAGGAGGGTGGCATGTTGCAATAGCAGGAGGGAACTGTCATGTTGCAAGAAGGGTGGGGGGCTGCATCTTGCAACATTGGGAGGGATTATTGTGACGGAAAGAGCAGGAATCAATGTTGCAAAAAGGGCAGGATGGTGACCTAGGTTAGCCGAGGCACAAGGCGAGCATAGGATTTAGTCTATGCGTGAGAAGCGTAGTGGCTCGCGCGCTCTCTTTCTTTTCCTTCCTCCATCTCGCACTAGTAGCATTCTGTCAGTAGTCATACTCCTCGATTCATTCTTTTTGCACACACTCCTTCCCGTCGTTTTTCTTTCTGCACCATGCAGAACCCACACAACACGAACCCACCTGACTATGACTCCAATAGATACACTCCTGCACAACAACATCTCGTCAATGACTATGGCATCTCTCATGCACAAGCTGCGCAGAGAATGCTCGATCTCTGGACCACTCAGAACCTCCTGGACAGACAGGACTGGGATGACCTTCAAGAAGCCCAAGCTGCACAAGAGCGCCAGGCCCAAGAACAACTGCGCACACAACAGGATGAAGCTGAACACCTCCGCCTCCAAGAAGAGGAAGAGGCAAAGAAGGAAGAACGGAAGAAGAACTGCACCAAATTCTTACCCTTTGCGGACGTCCCTCCACCTTCAACAATTCCCATCACTCCGTCCCCGCTCGCCCTACGCAAGCTCTGCAAAGGCGAATATGTATCTCTTTACTTCTTCACCAACAAAGGCCTTACTGATGCACAATCTCTGTCCCACTCCGTCGATGAGGATGCCTTTGCCCTACTTCCTGACGAACAGGGTTTACACTCTTTTGTCCCCATGGCTGCAGCCAAAGCTAAGCAGTCGATTATCAAAGACTGCGACCTCACCTGGACTCAAATCAACGAAGCCACCCACCGCATCATACAAGCCATGAAAGAAGCTGAATGGCCAAAGGAATGCATCCAAGCGCTCTTCGGATTTTGGATGAACCTTGGCACACACAATTGGCGGCATGATGTCGATGAGTCAGCGTGTCAGGCGCTCATTGTCTACCAAGCTACTTACCATAGACGTTGGCATGACATGCTAGGCACAACCTCATCCTTCAATCTCAAACACATTGACCAAGAAGCCCTCATGAGGATAAAAGCCAAAATCATTGACCAAAAGTACCAAGCAACTGAGAAACAGGCCCGAGAGGCAAGTCCCTTTGCCCCCCCCCTTGCCTTCACCCAACAACTAACTGGTTTCCATCTCCATTGCCTACATTCCCTCTTTCCCACTACACTTCACGTGTTCCTGTACAGCTTCACGCCAAACTCTGCCCATGGTTCGGACCCACTATATGGTGTTCATCGCACGTGGCACTGTTCTCCACAATATGGCACACCTTATGGCTTCCACGCCAAATTCACAATATGTTGTCCACATGTATTCTCCTTCCCTTGCCTTTCCACGGCTCATTAGGCGACGGACAAGCTCATTGCTACCATCACCCAACTTCAATCGAACCCCTTGTCCTCTGCTACTTCTGCACGTCAGCATCATCCCCCCTCACACAACAGAGCCCTGTCATTCTCTAAACGCCCTGCATCACCGCCATCGGAAGCAACACAACTGCTCCACAAGTGGAACAAATCCTTTCGTGCCTCCGAAAGAACCCCTACCAGTGAGAATGACACCCTACCCCCATGTGCCATCTGTCTTGGCATCGACCCCCACATCGTACCAGTCATCGAATGCCCCCGCGAGCACACCTGGGATGACAAACATGAAACATGTGCTAAACGTGTCAACAAGACGCTCATCCTTAAATCTACCAACCAACAACTCTGCACCAAATGGCAACGCAGAGAGGGCTGCACAGAAAAACATGCCCACGCACACCTCTGCTCAGGATGTACTTCCGCCACCCATGGCACTTTCCGTTGCCCTTGTGCACAGAAGCACCCAAGCGCAAACTCCCTATAAACCCAACATATGGGAACACTTTATCCAAATTGCCAACCTCTCCCAGCATTTCAGAGACATACCTGACGGACTTAGATATGGTTTTATTGTAGACTTTCCCCACATTTCTCGCCTTCAATCCCCTCCTAATTCCCCCTCTGTTAACATGTACCATGACCAATTTGACGATATAGTTCATAAAGAGATATCCAAAGGTAGATACATTGGACCTTACCCACTCACTGCCATACTCGAATCCATGGGACCCTTTCAATCATCTCCTTTATCAATTATCCCTAAACCTGGACGTCCTGGTAAATTCAGATTAGTTCAAAACTTCTCGTTTCCCTCCTCCCCAAACCATAAGCTACCTTCTCCCTCCATTAATTCCTTCATTAATCCACACAACTTCCCTGCAACGTGGGGAAAATTCTCCATAGTCTTCTTACTTGCATCCCACCTCCCTCCGGGCTCAGAAGTTGCCACGAGGGATGTTGCCGAAGCCTATCGCACTATACCCCTTCACCCATCACAATGGCCCGCAGCCATAGTACGTACCTCACCCACTCAGGGATGTGTTGACACATACACTGCTTTCGGTGCCACCCCTTCAGCTGGAAGCTATGGCCACGTAGCTGATGGCACTGCAGAAATCTTCCGTTTCCATGGCATTGGCCCACTTGATAAATGGGTCGACAACCATATCTTCTTTCGCATATTACACGAACACCTAGCTGACTACAACCTTGCCCAATCACATTGGCAAAATGAAATCAGCACCCACGGCCAAAAGCACCAAGGCAGTCGTATCTGGTACCAAGGCGCACCTCTTCACAATGGATCACATGAGGAATTCAACAAGGACTGCTCACGCCCGATCCTCGACCTCACCCATGCATCACCCAGATCGCAACACGATGTGAGATTCTCATATGCCCTAGTTGACATAGACCAGCTATCTGACAAGCTAGGAATCCCATGGGAAAGGTCAAAAGACCAACCATTCAACTCGTCAACTACCTACATAGGCTTTGTATGGAACCTCAACAAACGTACAGTCTCGCTAGCCCCTGAAAAAGCAGAGAAGTACATACACGCCATTGATGAATGGAACCAACGGGCTACACACGTCCTTGAAGACATACAAAAGTTGTACGGCAAACTGTTGCACACGTCCTCACTCATTCCTGCAGGCCGCGCATACCTAACGGGCTTTGAACGCATGCTAGCTGTCTGCTCAAAAAAGCCATTCATGCCCCACCGCCCTGAGAAATCAATCCACGACGACCTCGTCTGGTGGCGACTAGCCATTTCCTCCAATTCAATCACACGAACCCTCTCCCCTCCACCATCGTTCCTCGACCTTCATGCATTCTCTGATGCTAGCTCTGGCATCGGCATTGGCATCACCGTCAGCAACCTCTGGTGAGCCTGGCGACTCATCCCGGGCTGGCAAACAAGAAGCGGCAAACACGACATTGCCTGGGCCGAAGCCATTGGCTTTGAGTTCCTTATTATGGCCATCCCTCGCTTTTTACCCAGCTGCAGCCACATCATTGTGCATGGCGACAACACCAGTGTCATCGAAAGCTGGAGAACGGGCCGCCATAGAAACCAGTCCATCAACGCTATCTTCAAATGCATTCACACCCTTATCACAGACCCTAATCACCCCATTGACAGCATCTTCGCCAAATTCATCCCAAGTGCCGCCAATCCAGCTGATCCCCTATCAAGAGGAATATATGGCTCACCCAACCTCCTCCTCCCTCATGTCCCCATCCTTGAGTCACTTCAACCACTCATTGTCGACTACGACCATCCACTCTCCCCTCTCGAGCTGCATGCCCTACATAATGGACAGTACTCAAAACATGCGTCCATCTTCATCGACCAGCTCTGACGAGAGCAGGAGATCTCAGAACGTGTCGCATCCCGCCAGCTTGAGGACGACTGGTACATCACAAACTCTCTCATTGAATGTTAAATCCCAAACAGCTGTACATCCCTTTTCCCATCTAAGCGCTCCATCCATTTCCAACCCCTACACTAATCCTTGTCCATACAAACCCAATCTTACACCTCTCCCCTCCTCGCTCTGTCCCCATTGCCTCGCACACCACCGCCTCCTACTTTGGCTGCCCAGCCTCACCCCACCACACACCAAAACGAACACACCCAACAAACCTCTCACTGAAACCGAGCTCAATCGCATACTCAGTGTGATTGGTGCTTTATGGGCAGACTCCACCAAAGAGCTCTATGGTACAGGACTTCTCATTTACCACATATACTGCGACATACACAACATACCAGACTCCCAACGGGCCCCCATTTCCATGAACCTCCTTGCCTCCTTCCTAGCCAGCTGTGCTGGCGCATACTCGGGCTCCACCATCTCCAATTACGCTGTGGCCATCAGAGCCTGGCACATCTTACACGGCCTCGACTGGTCCATCAAAGAATTAGAATAGAGAGCCCTTCTCAAAGGGGCCAAAAAACTCACCCCACCGTCATCCAAACTTCCCAAGTGCGCTCCTTTTACTGTTGCTATTTTAGAAAAATTCCAAGCAGTTATGGACCTAAATGACCCTTGTGACACAGCCGTCTTCGCCTGCATAACCTGCACCTTTTTCTGCATTGCTTGTCTGGGGGAATTTACTGTTCCTGCCATCTCCAAGTTCAATCCTGCCAAACACATCACCTGCTCTGGATTCTCCATCACCGACGATCACAATGGACTACCCGTCATGAAATTCGCCCTTCCAATCACTAAAACCACCCCGGAAGGCCAACACGTTCATTGCGCACCCCATGAACCCAATTCTCCCACGGACCCAAAGTCAGCTGTCAACCGACATTTCCTCATCAACCCAGACAGTGCGTCAGCACACCTCTTCTCATGGAAACATCAATCTGGTTCAATGAGGCCCCTTTCTAGGAAGGAAGTAACGAAATGCATTGATACCATAGTCAAAGCACACCCTGACCTACCCGATCTGAAGGGCCACAGTTTATGCATCGGAGGCACATTGCATTATTTACTCATGGGAGTACCCTTCAACATAGTAAAGATCATGGGAAGATGGTCAAGCGAATCTTTCACAGTTTATCTCAGGCATCACACGCTCATTCTTGTCCCATTCCTACAAAATCAACTGGACCTTTTGGGAAACCTTAGACGATATATACTCCCCCCAGTCAGATAATCAATTGTAAGTCAGTAGCTCCTACTGTCGGGGCTTAAGCTACCGCTGCTCTGCATCGCTAACTCCTACCCTCTCCGGGTACACAGCGCGCTCTCCCCTGACAGGTTCGGGTCCAGTTTCGGACTGGAAGAGCCTCCAGCTTTTCACCCAAAACCCTCCAACATCTTTCGTTCAGCTCCACCCACTCATCCTTTCTCTCCCGAGTCACAAGCCGCAATGCATAGAGGGTGTCATGTTGCAATTGTGGGAGGGGACTGTCATGTTGCAAGAATGGCGAGGAGCTGTGTCTTGCAACATTGGGAGGGGTTATTGTGATGGAAAGAGCAGGAATCATGTTGCAAAAAGGGCAGGAGGGTGTCATGTTGCAATAGCGGGAGGGGACTGTCGTGTTGCAAGAATGGTGAGGAGCTGCATCTTGCAACATTGGGAAAAGATTATCGTGTCACAGAAAGGGCAGGAACTGTGTTGCAAAAGGGTGGGAGAGCGGCGTGTTGCAAGAAAGAGCGCGGCTGTTGTATTGCAGTAGTGGGGGGGGACTGTCATGTCACAAGAAGGGACAGGTGAGATGGCTGTCATAATGCAAGAGGGAGGGGCTATCGTGTTGCAAGAGGGAGAAGGTGGCTGTCGTGTTGCAAGAGGGAAAAGGTGGTTATCGTGTTGCAAGAATGGACAGGCGGCATCGTGTTGCAAGAATGGACAGGCGGCATCGTGTTGCAAGAATGGACAGGCGGCATCGTGTTGCAAGAATGGACAGGCGGCATCGTGTTGCAAGAGGCAGACTCGGTGGGCGGCTGTCATGGTCGTATTGCAAGATGAGAGGGGACCATCGCATTGCAAGAGGGGGGGACGGCAATTCACACAGGCGGGATGGAGTGCAGGACACTTATATTGCAATAGACTAGGTGCAGTCAGGAATACAGCATACACAATCTTGCAAGAGGGCAGGAATAGGTTGCAAGTTAATGCGGTAAAACCTATCATTGTCTTCTGTGCAACATTCATTGACCTACTATCTTAAGGATACTTTGCAAGAATTTTACTCCACTGCCTGGCGGAGGAGGCCTGAGCCATAGTTACTTCAAGTGTCATTGTCAAGAGAATAGATCATAACTTGGAAGAGTTTGAAAATGGTAGGGTTGGGTAGTTTGTCCTCTAGATCCCGTTGCCATGAATGTCCAGCTGGTGTAGTCCACATGAGAAGATGATCAGCGGCTGCTATATGGGGATGGAGAGGGGAGGGGAGGATTTGTGAGGAAGATCTGGGAGCTCTGAGGGGACAAGTAGTGGTGGTGGTGTGGAGAGAGGCTATGACCGCTGGATAAGTAGGGTTTTGTTGCAGGATCGCATCTGTCCAGAATTGGGCTGCCACGATGACGATATTTACGCCTGCCATGAGTTCGTCATATGGATTTGGACAGGCATGGTTCATGATGGAACCAGAGTGTGATTTCAGGAGGGATAAGAGGGAAGGGAGGTAGACGAAGAGAGTTGTCAGGGTATGTGCCTCGTGAAATGGGGTCGGCGAGATTGGACGTGGATGGTACATAGATAAGGGTGATGCTGAAATTGAATTGTAAGAGGATGTTGGTGGTGCGACGGATGCATGTGTTGACCATGTGGTTTCAACTGCAGCCTTTATGGAAAGCCTGAATGGCACCTTCATTATCACTTCGGATGAGGATGTCCATGTCGCAGATCGATTTGAGAGATGCGAGTCGAACTGCAAGCTCAATGATGACTGCTTCGAGCCATCCAATATCATGTCCTTTGCCATGAGTTGACTGTATACCATTAGTCCCAGTGATTGTTCCATAAGAGTCCGATACCGAAACTGGATGAAGCATCGACGCAGATGTTGTAATCACGTGTAGGGGGTCTGGGATGGAGGGAAAGGGGGTTGAGAGAGGATTGGAGTGTGTTGAGCCACCATTTGAGGTCGGAGATAAGTGAGCGCGGCATAAAGTGTTTCACATACTCGTTGTGGAAGGAAGCGAGCCATGTGTAGATGGATGTGAGATAAGATTGTCCATAGGGGAAAATGAAGGTGCAGTGGTGAAGATAACCAGCAACTCGTTCTCCTTCTTCCTTTGGGACTTGATTGTGTTTGAAGGATGATAAGTTTGAAGGATGATAAGAAGATAGATAGACGAACAATGTATTTATGCCATTTGGATGGGGTAAGAGTGACCATTGGTGTGGGAAGGTTCCATATGAAGCCGAGATACTCCACTGTATCTCCGAAGGGTTGACCCTTTTCCTGATGCCAGGGAACCACGAGGGGTGCAATAATGTTTTTGATGCAAGTGAGATCATAGTCATAGTGGTACACTTTGCCATTGGAGATGCCTAGAAATTGACCGATGGATGTGGGGAGACATAGGACAGAGATGTTGTCAACCCATTTTTTGGAGGGACCGATGCCAAGAGAATTCCAGATTTTGAGTGTAGCGCCAGCAATCTCGCCTTGGAGACCTGCAGCTGAAGCAATGCTGAAGGGGAGATTGTGGTCAAGATAGAATTTGCTGTTGAAGTAAACAACAATGTAGCATTTGTGATCTGGAGTACAAGGAACAGTGCAATAGGCAGCCTTGATGTCCAGAGAGGTGGCCTGTGCTCCAGGGGGAGCAGATCTCACCTGAGATGATTTAAGAAAAAGAGATTGAGAGATGCTGAATGAAGGAGAATATTAGAAAAGAATATGGGAGAGTCTGTCCCTGATGCCGTGTCTTTGAGCATGTCAAAAAGAGCACACAAAGACGTCTGTTGAGCAAGGATAGGAGGAGGGGGAGGAGATGAGAGGAACATACAATATCTGCAAATTCCTCTGCAGTGCCCCACTCGGTAGGGAAATCTTGGGCATCAATCTCGTCATTGACAGAATAGTCCATGGACCCTTGGTAGGAGAGATGACAACAGACACGGTATTTATCTGGTGCACCGTCTATTCCTTTCTTGATAGCAACTTGGAGAGGTGAGGATCAAAAAGGACCGATTTTGCTTTCGAGCTCTTCTTTTGTGAAAGGGCCAGAGAAGCGGCCAATGTGCAATTCACCCTGAATATACTCTTCGATAACAGAATGATATTGGTAAGCGCCTGGCAGATTATCTGGAGTGTATGAACAAGAAAGAGGAAGGAAATTTCCGAGATGGAAACTGTGACGAAGTTTGAAAGAGAGTTCTGGGAACTCATCAATGAGATTAGCATCACGAAGAAAGACATCAAAAGCATTAGCTGAGTATGGAGTTACAATGCGTGCGAAATCAGCATTGTCATCATATGGAGTCTGTATGATGGAGAGATTATTGTAGTACACGTGTGATGAGGTGGTAGGGACAATAACATGGTCCGGAGTCCAGATGGTGAACAATTCTAATTCAGATGCAGAGACATGTGAGAGCGGATTCTCCGCATAAGAAGCAGAGGTGCTGTGAAGTGCTGTGCGAATGTTTGCAGGGTTTTCAAGCAATATTGAGGTTGAAGAGGATGCAGAGAGGTGATTCGTTGAAGCGGCGGACAAGCTGTCTGTTGGCGAACTTGACAAACACCAATTTGCCTTTCGCTGTCATTTCCTCCTTGCATTCTGTGATGTGGTTACTGTTTCGACCACAGATAAGACAGGTAGGGTCTGATTTAGGTTTGGGATCGGAGGAGATGTCACAAAAGGATTGATCATGAGAATCACGAGGACATCTCATGCTCTTGCAAGTGGAATCGTATGGCTCATAACGATGGGAAGAGTTAGAGCAGTCATCTCGGGTGGATAGTTGAAGAAGATGTTCTGTGGCAATTTCACTCTTGGTTGCCTGGATTGAAAACAATGTAAGAGAAGGATAAGTGATAAGAGAGGAATGATTTACCTGTAGATGCAGTTGCCATTCTACAGGGTCATGGATGAAAGGTTGAGTGGCATATGACGCTCGCCAGTTCATATTGAAAGTGAGAATGGCTTTGAAGTTTGAACGGATGGCTTCATCCTTGGAGAGAAAGGAGTAATGAGTGAACCATCGTTCATGAACCTCTGGTTGAGCGACATTGGGGTCCTGGAGCCAGGAGAGATAATGTTTCCAGGCTTTGTGCCAAGTGAATGCATCGAGAGAGTCTTCGGCCGGATAGGTGGAGAGATCGAGGAGGTGATGGGTGATTCCACCGATGGTGGACTTGATTTTTTTGAGCATAAGACCACTGTGATGGAGACACTTGGTCATGTCATCCATGAAGAGTATGAGAGGCAGATATTGCCTGGCTTTGGCGAGATCATTGATGGTGGGATGAATGCCTAGGCCGTAAGTACTATCAAGTGTTGAGGACATCTTGATTTCCTTGTTGGTGGAGAAAATGATGGAGGGGGCCACATCGGCTGTTACAAACGCCCCTATTTTTCCCCTATTTTTCCCTATTTTTCCAGATGCTCATTCACTCACAATTCACCAAATACTTCAATAGCCCCTATGTTCGCTCACTCGCTTACTTTCCCACAAAGCCCAACTTTCTCCCACGATATTGATCTTGCAGTGACGCGCTCTAGATTAACATGCGACGCGCCTCATGCGCGCCTCATGCCTCC
>JBBPNA010000514.1:0-18293 GCA_038090555.1 Boletus subcaerulescens | reverse complement strand
CATAACCCAGATTCTAGACCTATTACATCAATGGTCCAGACCTTCAGACAATAGGTCTGAGTACACTATCACATATTACTCATCATATGACATCATAGATAACCACCATTATTGCTATTGGCTATAGATAGGACTCTTATCATTCGTTATACAATATGACTTATTCCTATCTCTTATCTTTACCTACCCTAGAGTAGAGGCATACAGGTACAAACAATACCTGAACACTATATAGAGGAGAGCTCACTCTGTATCACTCTCCTTAGTTCTCATAACTCTTACTTATACAAGCATCACATCTTTGCTTCTATAAACACCTCTGCTCCTCAAGCTAGCAACCTCTATCCTCAGACCTAGTGAGTACCTCCCACTAGGCACATACTTTCCTCTTGTCACTTGCATTATGCTTGTGGCACCTACTGTCCTCACAGTAGAGACAAACAGAGTACCGCACACTTCATTAACAGATACACACCACCACAACACCACATTGGTTCTCGATTAAAAAGAATTTATTGCAATGCGACAAACTACGACAGCCACATGACATAACAACACCACAGTGCACGACATGATGACAGACGCACGACATGATGTCAGACGCACAGTATGATAACAGACGCACAATGGCGACAGACACACCACCACAACACCACAAATGCACGACACCACAGCACCACAGACACTCGACATGACAACATGACAAACACACAGCACCATGAAACGACAGAAACGCATGACAACAACTTGCAACTGCAAAGGGAACCTGCAATGACCTCGATGAAACCTACTACAGCACTAGACTTCTATCAATCTAAGACAACGGCAAACTCATTGCGAGTATTCACTGCAGGTTTAGGCTTTTTGATGTATCCCATCCTGGTGCCATGAAATCATTGTTAATAATTTAATCAAACGACCACTGTGACTTACATTCCAGCCTTTGCCCAATTGCTGAGCATTCTATCCAATTTCTCACCATGGTAAGGATCTGACAGAACAGCTTCCATTTGCTCAGTCATTTCATTGTATGCCACCTGGACATTCTGCAAATTAAGCTTGACTGTCTTTTCATCAACAAAGCCGCAAGTTCTGAATAAACACAGTGTCGCATGGACCTTGAGAAATAGACAGGGTGTCAGGACAGTTCTGGTTGATGTAGACTTGGATAGCCACTTGCTGTGCCGGCAATGAGTAACAGAGCTTTGTACAGGATGGTGTCTTGGAATGTGGGAAACTGGCAGAGGGATTTGAATGAACTATTATAAAAGCAATCAAGGACCGTATCCATGAGCACCTTGTGAGCAAAATTGCTTGCTCTACCCTGTGTTCTATGTCAGGACGAGATGATATAGTGCAAAATGTTTATGCACCTGCTCATCAGGCGCTCCATGCAGATAGGATGAGGTGCTAAGAAGCTTGTCCGCCTTGTCCATAACTGCTGCGAGGCGCTCTTTGTCAGTTTTTGCAGTTGATGGTGGAAAGAGGTCGTAGCTGGGACATATATACTTCATCACCACCTTCTTAATATCGCTATGGAAAGTCTGGGTGTCATTAAAGATCTGCAATCCTGTGTTTAGCTCAGTCGCACATCAGAGATGAATGCTTACCAGCCTGCTCATGGTGGCTTTGTACTCAGGATAAATGTCTGCATGTCATCAGATAAATATTTGCGGCAGGGAACAAGAGACATACCTCTTTCAACCTCCCACTTGTTGGTCTCAAAGTGAGCGATTACCTCAGTGAGAACCTCCCAACATTCGCCACTAACAGCTGTCTCGAGTGTTGGGAATGCGTCTTCAACATCAACATGAAGTCGCATCTGAGGCTTCGTGAGGTCGAGTAACTTGCGCCACAGTTCTGGGTAGAACGATATGGTCATAGGCTTGGCAGCAACTGAGCCTTTTGGATTCTTCATGTATCGTCCACCTTTTTTCTTGCCACTGGCTGCATCCTTGACGCCTTCGGCTTCCTCTTCCCCCTCATTGTGCTGGTTACTCTCCCTTCCCCCATCATCATTGCCACCTTCCACTTGCATATTCTTGTTGATGTCCACTGCATCCACCTCGGGTGCCTTCTTGCGTCTCCTCTTCGATGGCTGATGATCTTCCCCATCGCAGACACTCTTTAGATACTGCAGAGACGGAGAGCGAGGGCGATGGTTTGTCGTGTAGTGACGTCTGAGGAGATCCTGTTTAACCCCAACCTGTGGCTAGGATAATTAGTTATGACTTATCAAGGTAATCTAAACCATACCCTTTCATCCCCCACATGGTGTGAATATTCTTCATGTTCACCTGTGGAAGCTCCCGAATTTATACGGGAGATTGGAGGTGTCAGAATGACTTGCGGACATCGGGAACCTTTGGCAAGTTCTGATGGTGGACGAGATGCACGGGGAGCAGACTCTGATGTAGTCGTCCGCTACTGGGCATTGGTCAAGGCACTTGTCTGTTTTTGAGCTGGAAGGGAGTGGGTCGGTGCCTGTTGAGAGCCGGATGTCAACGAATGAATCTGAGTGCTGGACAATGGACAAATCTGGCTGCCAGAAGTCAATGAACGAATGGGAAGGTGGGCCTTCTCCTGGGCATTGGAAATTTGAGGAGGAACAGAAGTGCGTGGGGCATCAATCGTTTTGTCAGCATTATTCGCGCACACGTCCAGAATCCTTTCATCTAATGAGCAATATGCTATTAGCAAACATCTCGCTGAGCAACAATAACGAAAACATACTGATGACATCACCATTGACGTGATCACTGTAAAGACCGTTGATGTCATCACTGTCATGCTGACGAGCACCACCATCTTCATCATCATAGTACTGACCAACAGCAGCATTCTTGTCGCCGCAGTGATCATCGCCATCATCGCTGCAGTGCTGATCGGTACTGTTGTCGGTGTCAACCGAACTGGGGAGAAGAACTCCCTTGCCCTTATCAGTGTGACGGTGGGCAGGAAGTTCTTCCTCTGACTCTTCCTTGGACCTGACAAAGTGGGACTGCTTCTTGGACCCGAACCCTTCCCCAGAGCAATCAGACTGGGGTAATGAATTCTGAGTGGGTGGTTCCAGCTCTGTCTCACGTTCCAACTCATCTGGTAACGACAAGGGACTACTGTTGTGATGAGGAGAGCTGTCGCGATGAGGAGAGCTGTTGTGAGAAGTGATGGTGTGGCTCCCTCCACTAGCACGCTTCGAGTTGTGTTGTAGGTCTGATGGGAGATGCTGGTCTAAATGGGATTTGATAGCTGATGAGGTCCTTCTTTCCCCATGTGGATGATTTTTAGCAGCCAGAGTACTTGAAGGTTTGGTGGTATTCCTGGAATTTGTGTGACGACGTTCAAAGGCTTCCACTGTCTCAGAGCCAACAAATGTCGGTGGGGGCGAAGCCCTGAGCTGAAACCCAAACTGGCTGCCCTGCTCTATCAGAACGGCAATGCGAGCTGGTTCTACCACTGAATTACGACTTTTGCTGGTGAGGCCTGGGGTAGCAGAAGATGTCTAGCAGATAAAACAAGAGTTAGGCTACAATAATACACCAGAAAAGAAAATTCACCCACATTTGATTTCGAATCTGTCTTCTTCAATTTCTTCTTCCTCAGGGGACGTGGAGTTGGAGCCATTATATTGACTGGCTCATCATCGGGAAGAGCTACGTGCATCTTTGGTAGGGGAGATGCTTCTATAACTCGCCCAACTGTCTCAAGCTGCCTGAGATGACCACCAGTTCCAGCATTGGTTCGTTTCGAACATCTCCTAGAATCCTGGTCTGGGCTTGCACGAATCTCCACACCATTATCCTGCGCATTGGATGTTTCAGGAATGGTAGGGAGAGGTTTACAAGTATGGGAAGAGCTATGGGTGGAAGGTGCTTTGGATGTCGTCTGAGTCAAAGCTGATGAATGTCGCTTCCGAGTCGGCGGCATAGCATGACTGGGAGGCAAAGCCTGACCTGGATTCCACCTTTCTTGCTCCCTGCTTAAATCCTCGTGAATGGTGCGCCACGCATTCTAGCCACTCTTATCGATGAGTAATAACCCGGTGTCTCCAGAAGACCTACGCCCCGGCATAGACATAAAAACAACATCTGTCAAGCCATTTGGGGTTAGCTATACATTTTCTTCGACTTGTGGTGAGGTAGGGGAGCTAACCGGTTTGTCGTGATTGTTGAGGTTGAGGCAACATTTCAGTTTCATGATTCCCACATGATGTAACAATGCTGTACAAATCTCCCAACTTTCCAACGGGAATCTTGACTGTACACTATATCAATATGTATATAGCACTAACATTGTAGATGTAGAGTAATATTGCTGCAACATGAAGGAAAAAATTGCTGGTCTCATCTGCACGAATATTATGCTTGCGATCATCACCTCTATCTCGCTTGAATTCCCTTCCAGACCTGGTTCATCCAAGCACACTAAGTGGTCGAGGGGGCAAGCGGTTGGCCTGGAGCATGAACATGCGTTCAGTGTGCATAGGCGGTGGTGCACATTCACAATCCTCATTGTGAACAACAGGGGGTGGAGGCCGGGTAACATGATGATCAGCCTCAGATTTGTATGAATACGATCTGGACTGTATGCAACCCGGTCGTCCCAAGGAGCAGGGGGGGGGCTCGTAAGGATAAGTATCCATTGCACGTTTCTGAGATAAAGGGGAGGGTGGACCAGGATGTGCTGGAGCTTCAGGGTTGACCTCATTACTCCGAGACTGAGGGCTTCGTGCCTTTGGAGGGTGAAGTGGCTTATTGGTGTCTCCCAAACGGAGTCAATGTCCACAAGGCGGACTTGCAGGCTGTAGAGGCAAATGAGCAGGACGGTCAGGTGGTATTGCCACATCTTTGACCGATGCCATTGAGGACTCTCGTGAAGGTGGAGGTGGTGTAGCAAGCAATGAACCCTCTGGAGCGTGTTCAAAAAGAGCGCTCTCCGAGAAAATGTTCATCTGCGATTGCACAGGCTCAGTATTTTCTTTGACAACAGGCAGCCCAAATCATGACTTGAAGAAAAAGAAAAGCCAAGTCAAATGGACCATCGAGTAGCACTGGATAAAGTGGAACTCATGATTCCCAACACAGCCCACAAAGGACAAGTTGGTGGTGAAGGACGAGTTGGCGGTGCTGGCACTGGCAGTTCGACCGGAGGTAAAGCACGTGGGTTACTCGGCTATTCATGAGACGTGTCAACCAACTAGTGATCAAAGTACCATAGAGGCTTACAGGAGATCGATGAACATCTTCATGCCTTGCCAGCTGCACAAGTGCACCACTGGGACCATCAAGATGGGGCTGAGGTAATGCATGAATTCACCGCAATAAGGTTGGCTGTAAAACTTACAGGCCATTCATGGTCCTTGTTAATGTGATCGTGTCTTAGGGCAACAGGATCACCATTACTTCCAGATGCGACCACGGGAACACGGTGAGTACTGGTCGGTAACGGAGGTGGGACATTGTTTGCAAACTTGTTCCTGGCGCCAATGGGTATGTTGTTTGTCCCTGACAGTTTGACATTGGATTCCGATGGAGGTGGTCTTGTCTCTACGCTATGATTTGGTTCCTTCTGCTGCTAGACGTACTTTAGTCTATGTTCTACATGGCCAAGAGTAGAGACTTGCTTGAGAAATAGTTTGATCAGCGGAATGATGTTCTGGTACTGGTCAATCTCTTGCAGGACCAAAACGGGAAGAACCATCAACTGCAGAACAGTATCTTGAATCTATCCCATCCCGAGCTTCACGTATACCTATTGTACATGAAAGTCAGGCATAAGACAAGCAGTGGAACAACAGATATACCTCTTGGTGGACCATCATTATCCGAGTTTAGCATGGCCCTCAGATACCTTGGTACCTCATCCTGCAGAACTAATCGCTGATGTATCTGTTTCATTGGCAGATCAGACAACCTAGGTGGAGGGGCGTCATCAACATCCGTTGCAACATCATGGTCACAGCTTTTTGAAGACTCATGCATATTGTGTGAATCTGATTGTGGGGGTCCATTTGCTTGCAGTTTGGACCAGCGAGAATGCCTGCAATCATAATCACCACGCTCAGAGGGGGGAGGTCAAAATTGGGGGTTGAGGTGGTGAAGGGCTATGTCGAGCCAAGTCGCGAAGTGTGTGCCGGTTGTCAGGCACCAACACTTGAGCTGAGCCAGCAGGTCCCAAAGGATAACTTCCACCACATTGGGTAGGAACTGACCGTGTACCCGGGAGGAACGTCTCATCTTGAGGAGGCATAGGTGTTCTTTTCCTTGATCCTGGCCCTGGATATCGGAGGAAATACGATGAGAGAAGTAAATTGCATATATGCGAGTCAGTGTTGACATGAGGATGGGTGTTGTATAGGATGGCTCAAAGATGTACGTTGTCCATCTGGCGCAGGACGGATGGGGATGTCGTCGTCCCTGCATATGCCTGACATTGAGCGCGGGCTTGGAATGTCATCAACGTAACGAGCACTGCGGGGGACATCATCTGGGCGGGCCCACCGGATGCCGACTTCGTGCGAGTCAGAATGTCAATTGCTGTGCTGAGCGAAAGCATCAGCTTGCGAGAAACAACTCTTTCTCCCAGTGGAGGGATCATCCAAAACCGACTGGGATGCATTGATTGAGGACTGTGGGGTACTATTTGTGAATTCCTGCGGGTCATGTGGATAGGAGGCAGGTGACCTTGGCCCTAAAGAATAAAGGTGTGAGGAGGCATGCAAAGGGGAGTACAAAGAGAAGATAAATGGCAAAAGGGGAGAAGACAGGGTTCCATGATGAGCGTCTGTGTGTCCATGCGAGGAAGTCGAACAAAAAGGAACAAGATATCATATGGCGCAGCTCGACTCCCAAGGCTTCACAAGATGTCTGCGAGGTCCTTTGTCCTCCACCTTGGGAGGAGCAAATGTGCCGAGTACGAGAGGTGGGGGGAGGGGAGGAGGCGGATAATGTACTTGTAGTCGATGACCTTTCTGTGTCTCGTGGTAGATTACAGCGCTCAGTCTGTGAAGAAGGTGGAGTCTATGTTCCCTTGTGCATTCGTGTGGCACATTGTCATGTGCAAAACGGACGTGATCTTGAGTGGACAACACAGCTACAGGAGTTTCACAGTGAGAACGTTGTGAGCCATCACGATCATCATAGGAGTCATTAGGGGACGGAAGGCGACGAGGTGGTGGTGTGGGATCCCTATCTCTTGCATGGGGAGATGAAGGTGAAGGCCAAGTGTTCCTGTGGTTGGGGGAATACGAATCTGGAACGTAGGAATCGATAAGCTGAGATGATCAACTGGGTCGCTCTTCTCGCCGACCAAACTCTCCAGGACAATAGTGGTGATCGTCGTAGGACATGTCACCACATGAGATTAGGGATTCCTGGTGGGCAAAGGTTTGTCAAGAGGGTCATCACGACGATCAGACCGTTATCTGCGCATTTCATGAGGGGAGGAGGCTGTACTAAGGACGAGTCCAGATATACTCTTGGGTGTGGATGTTGTAGTAATGAACGCTGCGGCTGTTTCTTGGGTATTAGATCTCCTAGCTGGGTGGGAGGAAGTCATTGTGATCATACACACTGCCTGTACAATTCCTCTTGTCATGGTCTGCACCACTAGCCATGGCTGTAGCATCAATGATAGATGGGTGAGAAGGATGGACAAATGGACCGGAACGGTATAGTAGAGTACGAGCATGCCAAATCCATGCGTACAAGGGGGATGGTCACCAGATCCTGTGTGTTCAGCGGAATGCTCTTGAGGGTGGGGTGACTCGCAGCAAGCCCTTGGGAAGTCTTGTCAATGTCGTTGGTAGCAAAGACTTTTTTGTGAGTGTTCTGTGGAATGCGAGACTGGTAAGTCAAAAACTCATCCTCCTCATGGCCACCGTGACTGAGTCAAAGGGTGCTTCTCACAGTCATGCATGGTAATGCCGAGCTCCTCCTCTTGTCCCCAGTCAAGCACCTCTGTGTCGTTGTTGACCCTTGAGCAGTCGGAAGACATGCCTTCTGTCATGTGACTGAGCTAGAGACTGGTGGCCCCAGATGTATGCGACACTCGAGAGCTACTGTTTGCTCGAATTCTTCCCACTGACGATAATCAGAATGTAATGACATTTCTCCAAGTTACACAACTATTGGTAATTACATGATGGGGACCAGAAGGATACAGGCAACAGAGAGCATCAGTTAGTAGCATAGAAAAAGTCCTTATCGAAATATGTGTTCAGGAAAAATGACTGATGAATGGACACAATTAGTCGAGCTAAGTCGATTGTCTGCCTTCTGACCAAAGCGAGGAACAATGTGAGCAAATGACCGAAGTTGATCCACAGGAAATAATTCGCCAAGAAGAGAACCGGATGTGCGTGTGGCCCTCTTGAGCACAGGCAAACTGGTTGTGCGCTCAACGGCACTATTCCCTTGAGGGACAATGTCAAGGTGCTGTGCATACATCAGGAAACGGTCAGAATGTGGGCCGACACCACCACTTCCTTTGGGGGCAGCGGGACACATGACAAGACGGACAATGACAGCGGCATGACCTGTCTATGTCTAGGCATTAATACCCAGTAGCATAAGAAGAAGGGCACATACCTCGCAATTCACTGGAAGGCCACTTCCACTGGTTGTCAATGTTCATGATTGCTGTGTCGTACCGCCCATATTTCCATGTAGGATCTGGAGGGTGCGCATTGACAGTGAAAGTGGAAGCAACCATGGATGGATCATGGTATACTCTTTGCTGAAGACGAACTTTGTACCAGACGTGGAGACCTTTGAATGGAAGGTAGGCATCTGGTGGAGACCTTCTTTGACCACCGAAAGTATGCAGGCTCTGGGGAAAGCTCTCCTCATGAAGGAGGTAGTCGGCCAATGTGCCACGAAGGTCGGGTAAGTCAAACATCTCAGCGACATTGTCAATGGGAACGTGCTTGTGTGAGGCGTCATAGTTGAGATGGATAGCTGTCGATCTGGCTATGAAGGTACGGGGTGGAGTGGGGACAGCGCCAGGGGGAGAAAAGGAGAGTCGAGTAGCTATGTCAAAAAAGTTACTAGCCTGGCATCTCGGGGCCCATATATCATCCAGCAAGTTCCCAGTATCGTTGTAGTCTTCAGATTCACTGTCACCCTGCGCATCAATGTCAGGTCCTTCACCATTGGGTGCTACAACAGTGTGGAGTGCCAGTGCAGTGTTAAAAAGCCGACACTTCTCGTAGCAGTCGAGACACCGGCAGATTTGAGCATCATAGTTGTGATTGTTGGTGGTTGAGGCGGGTTCCTTGACGACTTCAATGTGGGCATGCTCTGTTGTGTCCGCTGACCACTGTAACAAAGAGCCAACCTGCTTGATACTGGGAGCAACACTTTGCATCAGCTCTATCTTTGAAATATGCCAATGCTTGAGGATAGCCTTTGACTGTGATATGGGGGAGGATGAAGAATCAGAAGTTCAGCTCATCAACACCAAGGGCCTGCATGCACCAGCGAATATCATGATCCCAGAACTCACAGTGCCATTCGTGTAGACCTTCAGGGGTAATGAATTGAGAAGGTCGAGCGAGTGGCCAGTCCTGAAAAAACAGGTGTGAGATGTCACTGAGCCGAAATTTCTCACAGGCCGTGAAGTACTCGGCAACATCGGCAACATCGCAGTCGATAGCTGCTAACTGGTTGAGTGTGGTGGAGTGGTGCAAGGCAGGTGGCACTCCGAATCACCGAATTCTTTATACATAGCAGTGGTGACAGGGGAGGTGTTGAGACGCACACATGCAAGCATACATACCTCTGGCATATCGACAATATATGACACTAAAGGTGTGAAGCAGTACTGCATGTTTCCGACGGGATCAGCCATCATTCGACCTATGCATGCCGCCTGTTTGAGAGGTTTGAGAATGATGTTGAGGCATTGGTGAAAAAGTCGTGCATCGAGAACGCCATGCATTCTAGAGTTGGGATGGATAAACTTTGCGATTGGCATCAACGCCAGTAGAAGAAAGGCATGTGAGGATCCCTTGTTCCTCACACTCATTTTAATGTTCACAAGACTGATCAATAGTGGATGTGCGACCCTACCGCTGCACATATTCGTAATATTCATTTTGTCGGATGAAAGAATGGCACCGCAAAGGGTAGCACCTGCGGGTATCTTCGTCTGGGAAAATTTGTAAATCAATGTGTTCGCCTAGACTGTGAAAGCTCTTACCTGATTGTCCCATACACCATTGCTACTCATATATTCTGTGTATACCCTCACAAGGCACTCAGCCATTGTGAACAAACGGTACAGCGAGAAGTCCATCTTGTTAGCGAAATAGGGATGGCTAAATAGTGACTCGATGCACTCGAGCGCATCACAGAAATAAAGGTGAACCAGTTGCTTTGTCTCGTGTATGGTAGGAACTATCTGGAACTGCCATCGTGGACCAGATGGAAGGAGTTTTACACGCGAGTGTAGTTCCTTTGCTGTGTGAAAGGAAAGTGACATCTTCTTTGCCTGAACCACGACAGACGGTCAAACACATGCAAGCAACCAAATACTAGTAGAATGTACTGCCTGCAGAGAGAGAAACCTATCGATGGCGCTCATGCTGAGCTGTGATGAAGTTGACAGAAAACTGGCCATCTTCCACTCGTCAAGACTCGTGAAGGGGTAGTAAAGATTAGTCTTCTGGTAGACAGCGTATGGATCTGAGTCAAACCGGGAAAGGAATGTCTCTCCCAGCTCAAAAGTCACAGATGCACCAGAGAAGGTGTCAACAACTCTTCTGAAAGGGTCCACCGGTGCAGGGAGGGGAGGGGAAGCAGAACACCTGTCTTCTGCCAGGTCATGGTAAGGAGCGCTGTCCCAGCCCAGATCTGGGCCAAAGTCAGAATGAAACTCATATGGCGAGGATGGTGAGACATTGTTTCCTTTTTCATGTTCAACTTGCTCTTCTGCAGCCTGAGGGGCCGCCGAGACCAGCTCTGTGTTCCAATCAAGAGCATTGCAGGCCGATCGAGGCTGTGCTCTGTGGAACGTGACTGCCCTGTCGGTAGGGAAATTCTTGAGACACTTGGGACAAATTGGCATTGATGGGTCAGGTAGAAGGGAGGCTTACAGGCTGTGTACTGCCAGCTTGCCATGGCCAGAGGGTATATAATATACCATGCAGTCGCTTAGTAAGTTGTAATTACAGACTACATGATACGTCAATCAAAGACAACATATAAAAATTCTTCGTTTGTAAATTCATTGTTTCTCCCTTCACAATCTGTCCACCTTGATGGCCAGTGCCGACCAGCCTGAATTCTCAGTCAGTGATTCATTGTATGTTCGGCCAACTGACTCTCTCCCAGACTCTGACCCCACCGCCAACCTTTCTGTGTCACCGCTGCACTGCCGCTCTACTGCTCTGCACAGCATAAGTGTTCAATCCACCTCGAGCACAGTCCCCGGCACACCTGGTGCTGACAGACTTTCTCTGTCTTTGCTATCGATCAGTCAATCACCACTCCCCCACCAACCCTGTGTGCCATTGAGGGGAATGCCCCTGGCTGTTGGTGCCATTCGTGCACGAAACTCCATTCATGCTCTCTCTTACACTGGGACACCTCTCCGGAATGCTCTACTTGAGCCAGCGTCTCACAGTTCCACCATTAGTACTCATATGGCAGTGAGTGTTTTAGGAAAAGACTCAGGGTATGTACACAATACATCAGTCAGTGGACGACTACCAAACATTTCAATAGACTGACGTAGATGACACCTCTGACCCCGAGCATGAAGAATTTGAATGCCAAGAGGCACTTCTTGTCGTCAAGGTTGCAAGGGTTCAATTGGCTGTCTGTCGAAGCGAGAAAGATTTAGTATGGGCACAACTAGATGAGACCACGGTCCTTGATACTCTCCACAAATGTCGTCTCACTGAAATGGAAAGGAGGTTTGATATGGCCAAGTCTCACCTTGGGTCCATTCATAATTCCATTCGAACAAATGGAGGCATTCTTTGCGAACGTTCTCTGCACAAGCATCGTCATCAGGATTCAACCTCGAGTATTATTATTGATCATGATCCCGGTATGTGCTTAAATAGAAATCATAGTGTCCTAGTCTTACACTCTCGCTACATGCAGATTGAGGATCCCCCGAGGCCTGGGTCACGATGTAGCAGACCACTGTCCTGTTGTTGTCACTCTGAGTTCATACCATGTTCTGTCACTCTGAGTTCATACCATGTTCTGTTACTCAACTGTAATACTGTTGTTGTGTTTTATCCTTCTGTGTCTGAGGGAGAGAAAAATAGAGTGAACTCTAAGTCCTGTGAACCACTGATGAACTGCAACACTGTACTGTACTGCTGGACAATAGCGTTGCTTAGTCATTCGAGCGGCAGTAGTACAGTCCATTACAGTACACAGTTCTGGCCTGCTACCCTAGCATGGACTTCAATATTCTGATCTCGCCAACCATCTGTTCCTCGACCACCTCATTCAGACCACTAACCATGCAACTTAACAGTAGGCCTGGTTGACCTCGCTGGCATGTGTGTCATTGAGCCTCATCAGTGCGATTCTCCGGGCTCCCTCCTCTCCCCTCAAGTTCAACGCTTCAAGTTGAGGGTTTGTACACTCATTTCATGAGTTGTTTTCCAGGTGGTTTGGGCGGTTGGGTAAGTCCATTACCACATTCACGAGTCGTTCTTGGTGCTGACATGACTTGTTATCTTCATCCTGTCCCTGCAATTATCATTGCTGGCACTGTTTGTTGTGCCGTCACTGCTACTTCATCCACAGTCATCTCCACCTCCCTCTGCACCTCCACAGTTCTCAATGTCTGCCATATCACCCTCTGACGTGTTCGCTGTTCCTGCAAGACTTCATGGCTTGTCGACTTGGATGGGACTCGATCCCTCTTCATCGTTGTCGCAGCCATTTGTACTGCCACCTGAGTTATCCTGCCAGTATTGGGTATCATCTGGTATGTTGGTGTCACCTTTTGACTCAACTGCTGTGTCCATGCGTTCTGACTACTCCGCATATGTAGGACTATTGTCATCGCTGTTGGCATCACCTGTGGCCCTTGCCCTTTTCTCAATCCTTCTCGACCACCCCAAGTCCGCTTGCCACCAAAATGAAACCCAAGCCCTCAGGCACACATATCGCTGGTCTGGTTCCGATTCTCAACAGGCTCTCAGCCATAGTAGTAAGTACTACCACTTACAATGTGTGCGCTGATTACATAGAGAGACAGAAGTGATGCTGCCGGGGAGAATGATATGTAGCCCCAACGCAGGTCAAGAGGACATCGACAGCAACTTGAAGCAATATGCCTGGACCATCACAGTGATACATGGTGTTGCTGATCTTGGCATCGGGACTCATGCTTGAAGACTGTTGCTTCTCTGATCTCCTGCTGCATGTGATTGTACTCCGAGTCGTTTCTGTAGAAACACAGCTAATGATTAATGGTGTAGATTCATCTCCCTCCCTGCTTCAAAGATTTTGTCATGTTTGAAGTCTTTGACTGTACCGGTCGGGAGCCCATGTTTGGATGGTGTTCAATGATGAGGGATTGATGATTGTACCATACAAATGACCACATTTATGGACATGTCGTCTATGCTACATGGTCGAATTTTACAAGTATTCTAGATTACCCCTCGTACTGTGAATGGTATCTTTGACTGTAATGGAATTTTCTGTTCAACTCAAGGGACTCTATGTATCACTGTGAGCTATGTCAGGCTGTGGTCTACTGTGATCGACTGCATTACCATGCCACTGGTGGACTGTGGGTGCTGTGATTGGCTGGATTGACGTGCGTCTGTGGAATTATGGGCACTGTCTGCTTGGCATCGCTTGTGCCACTGTCATGCTGCCGAGGTGTCATGCTGTAAGTTGCTGTAATAATGCTGTCATCACTGTTGTCACTGTGCCGAAATAAGGGGTTTACTGATGCACCTTCTCTTATAGAGCACATGGAGACTCCCAGAATTGTTTGAGATTTTCTCCGATTCAGAGGATGATGATACCGTCAGCCTTGGTGAGGATATGGAGGTGGATGATTACATTGCACAGTTCTTTGATGACAGTGCCCAGTAGTAAGTCCCTCTCTTCCTTTGTAACAGGCACTGATGCGCAGATTTTTTTCGCCTCAGATAGTATATAATTTACATATGTCTGTAGTAGATAGTGACAATGCTACTACTGCTCCTCCTGAAATGACCAGAACCCACCTAAGGGTCTAGTGTTTGTAGTCACAAGAATACTAGGGTGAGTGTTCTGGGAAAACTCCAACAGAACAAGACTGGAGAGTCTTGTACTACTTGGCTATAGTATTTATACTACTAGTACATGCGCACAGACCATGCAGTGCTTATCTACAGATACTATACTTGTATTACTAGGTCTGAGACTGGGAAACATGAGGCACCATGAGTTGTGTGTTTATTGGACGATAAGCATACCTGTGCAGACATGTGTTGGATAGGGGGCATGAGGTGTGCATGAGGCATGACTCATGTAAGTCTAGAGCGCATAGCCTCAAGATCAATATCATGGGAGAATGTTGGGCTTTGTGGGAAAATAAGTGAATGAGCAAACATAGGGGCTATTGAAGTATTCGGTGAATAGTGAGTGAATGAGCATCTAGAAAAATAAGGAAAAATAGGGGAAAAATAGGGGCATTTGTAACACTATCCCCCTCTTACAATCAAGCATCCTGATTGATCAAGGACTCGTCAAATGGCCACATCATTGCAGCATGCCAGCTGCGCAATGTCTGTTGTTGCTCTGTATCAGCGAGCAGAGTGGGAGGCCAAAAGAATGTGAAGGGACACAGATTGTCCCAGGACCAAGCACCATGTGGCCAGCTGGTTTCATCAAAATCGTTAGAGAAATCCTGCACATAGTCATGTCAAGATCAGGGACAGATTCCTCCTCTGATCCCCATATAGAGTGAGTGTTATGCATAATAAACACATCACTGTTATTTTCATAAACCATATTTCAGTGGTTGGAAAAACCATGATCCCAAGAAGGGCCAGGTGCACCAGCCCAATTGCTGGTTGGATCACTGGCAGTGTCAACATAATCATCCAGATAATGAATGACATCTGGATTGTTTTCATAATATGTGTGGATGTCCACGGGATCATTGAAGCATGTGGGATGATGATACAAGAGGCCGAGCATATTGATAACCCACTTAAGGCGACGTGGGTTTGCATAAGTAAGGGCGCAGTAGAAGAGAGCAAGGGAAGTGGCGAATGACAACATTGTGGGAGCAAGGCTTAATCAGAAGTATGGATATATGCGTTGTTAACCCTGACACACCCCAGGGGTTTAATCAACATCAAGTCGATCAAAAGGAAGACAATTTTCTGGTACTTCAGGTATGGGCTTGCCACAATGCTTGAATAAGTCAAAGAATTCAAATGATGTCATCCAGAGCCGTCTAGATGCATTAGGATGTGCATGATGAAATTCTTCAATAACTGTCATGGTATTAGACAGATTAGATTCAGGTTCCCATGTGTGATCTTCATCAGAATATCCTTTCCAGTGGACAAGGAATTCAAGGCGGCGACCTTTCCATCTAGAGTCAGCAATGTAATGGACTTCAAACTCAACATCTCGTTCTTCTGTGACCTCTACTGGTCCAGAGTGGAACATAGGTTGACCATCAAGGTGTTCCTTATAAGGATTGACATGAGAGATATTCACAACTGGGTGAATTTTTATAGTGTATGGCAAGCACAGCTTGACTGCATTAGGCCTGATTAAATCTGTGATCTCATAGGGTCCAAGCCATTTTTCTGATAACTTCTTGGAAGCGCATGTTAATTTCAAATTTTCGGTTGATAACCACACTTTATCTGATAAGGAATAGCTAGGCACAGCGGATCTATGTTTATCGGCTTGTGCTTTCATGTGATCTTGTGCAGCAGCAAGATTTTGTTTGATCAATAGTTTGAGCGATATCTGTTATAAACTGCTCAGTAGTGGGTGCTTTAGTAATATGCTGCTTGAAACCAATGTGTGGCATATATGTGTGAGTTACAGAAAAGGGGTTTTCTGTGTAGAAGTCTGTAGTTTTGAGTTATAAGAGAATTGCGCAAGCAGCAACCAATTAGCCCATTTGTCCTGCTTCTTGGAAGTGAAGAGATGAAGGTGTTGAAAGGACACATACTTACAGTCATGTGACCTCATATTAAGTAAGCATTACAAAGCGTATATAGGACTCGACTGAGTCTGAATATAAATATATCTCTCTTGACCAGCAACCGCTATCATCTCTGAGAACTCCAACCCATCCAAGATAAGTAAACCCTAGAGTAGATTCCTAGGTATCCTGTGCGGCAATGCCAGCTACCAGCTATTGCAACAGGTTATGAGCCCCGCAGCTCTGACAATGTGGTTTACCACTTGTCAGCTGCTCATGGGTGAAATCCTTGGACACAGGCCATTTTGTGCGGAAACACCAAACGCTCTTTGATGCGGCAACGCTCAAGAGCAGCAGCCACCAGACTCTGAATGTAGGGGGTCACTATGACCCTACATTCTGAGAGCTCTGACTGTTCAGCGATGTGAACATTCTTCTCATTCCCTTCATTGGTTCATACTGACATGTTATTCTTTCAGAACCTACTATCATGTCGTCAACCCTCTCCACACTTCCCAAGCTCAGCGGAACCAACTACAAACGTTGGGCACAGGACATGGAGGCATATCTTCCCGCCATCGGCATTTGGAACAAAGCAATGTTGAAGATGTGCTCCTCACAGGTCGGAACGGCTCCCACCCCTGAGGAAGAAGAAGCCCAGGACAAATGGGACGAGAACAATGACCAAGCCCTTGGCTCCATTCATCTCCCTCTTGATGCCTCCATCGCTGGCAACTTCGCCACATACCACGAGGCCAAGTTACTCTGGGATGCTATCAAGGCCAAGTACGAAACCGCCTCTCTCGCCTCCACCTACACTGAGTGGAAGATCATGCTCGGGATTACTTTCCCCGACAACAACCACCCTGGCCCAGCTTTCTTCAAGCTGAACGCCAGCTTTGCACAGCTGGAACAGCTCCAGCACAAGGTCCCTGATAACCTCAAGGCCCTCATCACCGTCGCCAAGCTCCCCAAGTATACGGAGACTCTCCACCAGCAGCTGTAGTGAAATGATGTTTCAACATGTCAAACACCTCCTGTTGTTCATGCTTCCATTCAAAGGGATTCTCCTTTTTTGTGAGGTCATTAAGTGGTCTAGCCACCTTTGTGTAATCTTGAATAAATCTGTGGTAGAAGTTCACTAGTCCCAAGAAGCTTCTAACTTCTCGGACACTCTTGGGTGTGGGCCATTCCAGAATGGCTTGAACTTTAGTTTCATCCATCTTCATTCCGTCTTTTCCTACAATCATACCCAGAAACTCGACTTCTGTGGCATGGAACATGCATTTCTCTGGTTTTATGAATAGATCATTTTCTTCAAGGCATCGTAGTACTTCCATAATGATCTTGTTGTGTGCTTCACAATTGTCAGATTTGGTAAATATCATTAGGTCATCAATGTAAACGATGACACAGTTGTCCATATCTGTGAAGATCTCATTTAGCATGGCTTGGAATGTTCTGGGAGAATTGCACAGCCCAAAATGCATGACAAGGGGTTTGAATGCTCCTTGGAAGCATATAAAGGCTGCCTTCCATTTGTCGCCATCTTTGATTTGTACATTATTATATCCCCAATGAAGATCCATTTTTGTGAATAGCTTAGCCTCTTTTAACTTATTGACCAATTGTGAGATTAGGGGTAAAGGATAATTGTTTTTGACTGTGTGTTCATTTAGATAATGATAGTCCTGTACCATGCGATTTTGGCCATCTTTCTTGGGTACAAAGAACATGGGTGATGTTTGTGGAGATTTTGAGCGTCTAATATACCCCTTTTTGAGCTGATCGTCTATGAACTCGGAGACTTCCTGTTGTTCTGTGACAGACAGGGGAATGATGCTTCCTTTCTTGGGTGTGAACATATCTTTCATATCAATGGCATGATCCCATGGTTTCTAAATCGGCATTCGCTCAGATTTTCCTTTGTGAAATAATTTTAAGTATGTATTTATGGAACTCCTTTGGGACAAGTTCATCTGCTGTTTCTGTCTTAGGGGTATAGGCTTATCTAAGGCCGCACAGACTGTAACGACCTAGTTATTCAATCTATGAGCAACTGGTAGTTGTGATGGCTTTGCTAGCTAGAGGGCTCTTGCAATGAGTAAGTCTCTTGTGAGAAGATGGTCTATTAGGCTTGTAGGCCTCAAGGA
>JBBPNA010000513.1:0-18456 GCA_038090555.1 Boletus subcaerulescens | reverse complement strand
GCTGAAGATGGACTGTAGTTCATATAGGAAGGATTGCCAGTCTATCATCCAGAGAGGACAACGAGAAAGAGTGGTATCTCCAAGCAAGTCCAGCTTGAAGTAGTTGAGGGCCATTCCTTTGAGGTACAACTGTGCAAAGGTTACTCTGCTTTGGTCTTTTTGGAAAGCCTTCTTATTGGCTTGGAAGTTGATTTTGCATTGCACTATGAAAGAATGGAGTTTCTTCGGGTCTGACCCGTCGAAGGTGTCCAGTTCTTGGACTTTGGTTCTTGTGTTGCTAGTAGTACTCTTGCAACAGAGTGCTTGGCAAGTCATATTATGGATGGTGTTAGCCAGTTGATTGAATGGCTCAAAAGCCAAGGGGACGTTGTTGACTTCTGCTTCTCTGGGTTCATGTCCGAAGAGGTGTTCGGAGTCTGGAGTGGAGGAGTCATCGCTGTCAGGATCTTCTGGGTCGTCATCTCTACCTCCACCTCCACCTCCTGCTTGTGCTCCTGGTAACGGAGTTTCAGGGCGTCTATCACCCCAGTTTTGTTCTTTGTCTTCCAGTAAGGTCCAGAAATGAGTGACTTCTGAAATTTGGTCTTCTGGGAGCAGAGTGAGTGGAGATGGGGCAGGGCCGGCATGCCACCTTGCCAAGGCAGAAGGTCTGGTGCAATGGGTTAAGCTGATGAATTCGCCTGGTACAGTGCGAGTGCTGCCAAAGACAGACTGCAATATGTTGGTGCATGAGGTTCGGGTGGTACATGTAGTCATGATGATGTGGAAGGGATTGTGACAAGAGGCAGTATGGAGATACTGTCAAGTCCCGATCCTTTGGGTTCAAGTCTGGCGAGATCTGAGAGAGATAGGTAAAGGGAACAGAGGTTCGACCAAAGTCGATGGAGGTACAAAGATGTAGACATGTGGAGGTATGGAGGTATGGAGGTGTGGAGGTGTGGAGGTGTGAGGACATTGGCACAGGACTTATGTGTCACGCCCTTGTCAGGTCCCGTGTCCTCGTATTTAGGGTAGAGGAAGAGGGAAGTGAAGTCAAACTTGAGAGGAGGTGACTTAGTTAATTTTCATACTGAAGGTATGACAGAATAATACAGGGGACTTATATACTTCTCCAAACCTGGAAGAAGTCCAGATCTGAGACTAATGTGTGAAGACAATGTCCATTGGAATGAAATGATGAACGATGGAGCATGAAGCACAGCTGGAACAGGCTGTACCGATCAGGAGGTGAATGTTGCAATAGCTGGTAGTCAGTGTTGCCGCACAGGCTACTAAGGAATCTACTCTAGAGTTACTTATCTTGGATGGGTTGGGAGTTCTCAGAGATGATAGCGGTTGCTGGTCAAGAGAGATGTTTTATATTCAGACTCAGTCGAGTCTTATATATGCTTTGTAATGCTTACTTAATATAAGGTCATGTGACTGTAAGTACACGTCCTTTCAACAGTGAAAATGTAGACTATCACTGAAAGAGATTAATGTAGGTACAAGTATGGAGTCGCAACTCTATAGATGTCTGTTACTACTTGATCAAGGTTTCCTGAAGTATTCTATTCTGGAGTTGACCAGAGTTGGACTTGGTAATTTCTGGGTCGTGACAGACAACAATCAGACGAGCTCAATCACCATGGATAAATAATAGAACATAAATGTCAATCAGACTCTCCCTTGCAAGAACCTCAAATGTCTTGGTAGTCTTGTAATTGAAGGGAATGTCCATCCTGATTTCCTTCATGAATGCGACTTTCTCATCAGAGCCTCCTGAGGTGATGACTTTGAGGCTGTCGTATTTGGCGAACTGAATGATCAGGCTGAGGAAGAGTGAATGAAACATCAAATTTAAAGAAAGGGACATATGATCCAACCACACCCGCAACTGTTATGAAGGTGACTTCACCCCTGTTATATCTTTGTCAATGGCATGCCGATGATGCATTGTCTGTCATTCTTGTTAAGTTAAGTAAGCTTTTCTACTAATGGTGCAGGCACTGCTCGGAAGTTCCCAAGCTGATGTTGATTGACTATGCAGACTTCTATGGACACTGGTTTCACACAGACATATGTCTGCAGGTGCACTTTCAACAATGCTGGTGCTTTAACTCACCATGAGAAGGGATGTTGCAAAGGCCAGAAGTGTCTTTCTGGTGCTCTTGCGAGGGCAAAACAAGTCTTTGCTATCAAACAAGCCCAGCTTGATGGGAAGCACTCAAAAGCCTCTTCTACCACTCTCCACCCCTCAGGATCTCTTCAGGACTGATCATTCTATAATTCTGCCCAGGTGAGCATAAAATTCTCCTTTGCCATTCGATTTCGGTGGACAAATCAACTACTCCCAGATGGACCTGCCACAGCAACAGCCCGTAGATGATGTATTTCCCTCAGCTGCAATGCATGAATTGCAGACAATTTTGTGACATGCCTTCACAATGACTCTTACCATTTCTACCTCCTGAAGCAGTCACTCATGTGCAAATATCTTCATCATCAGATGCGACTGACTTGTTGCATTCATCTCAGACTATTCTGCCTGTTTGCATACTGCAATCTGCTCAGTCCCTCTATGTTTCAGTGCATAAGCTGTTCAAAATGCAGGCAAACAGGTTTGGGCTGTTTCACAAATACAACTCCAATTCCCCTCCTCGCTCTAACCCAGAAGATCCCTACTCAGTTGAGAACATGTGTTCTCCATGCATCAACCTGGAACCATTGGGTGTGGAAGTCTCGACCAGCCACCCTGGGAATTCCTTCTACCCTTACCCCAATGAGAGCTCAATATGTCTTGGGAACTGGTATTGGAACAAAGGAGCACAAAAATTAAAGAAGAACTTCAAAGAGTTACTTGACATTGTCAGCGACCCTGTCTTTTCACCTTCTGCCATGTTAGAGACTGTGTGGGATGCCATTGACAAACAGCTTGGCCACAATCAATTCAACGGTGATATTCCAGAGTGGTTGGATGAGGATGATGAATGGAAATGTTCCTCTGTCACAATATTGATGCAGTTTCATAGTCAATCAAGGAGTCCAGGGGCAAAAAACTACATGGTCAATGGCTTTTATCATCGTTCACTCATTTCCATCATCAAGGAAAAGCTCATGAATCCAGTCCATGCATCACTGTTCCATCTCAATCCATATGAATTATGATGGCACCCACCTCATCGAGACCACAACCTCAGGATCTATGGCAAACTCTTGACATTCACTGCATTCCTCAAGGAGCATCAGGCACTTTAAGACGCACCTCCAGAACCCAGCTGTGACCTGCCTTGTGTCGTCATTGCACTGATGTTCTGGTCCAACTCAACACAGCTAACTGCCTTTGGCAATACTAAGCTGTGGCCGCTCTACATATATTTTGAAAATGAGTCGAAGTACTGAAGAAGTCAACCTACCAGCAATCTCTGTCCTCATGCTGCATATTTCCAGATTGTAAGCACTCATTGTTTCCCCCCTAAGCAGGGATCTTGTTCTTTGTCCAGATACCAGATGACTTTAAGGATTTTCTAGTGTAGAATTTAGGTGATAAAGCTGTGAGCCAGCCAATTCATACCCACTGCCAGTAAAAGCTTTTCAATGAGCAGTGGAGAATACTACTTGATAAAGAGTTCTTAGTGGCCTATCACCACAGGATCATCATATTGTGCTGCAATGGCATTAAGTGACGATTCTATCCAAGGATATTCACATACTCAGCTGATTATCCTGAAAAGTAATGCATTGTTTGTTCCCACCTAGGTCCTCTACCAAAATCAGGCTTATTTGAATAGAGTCTTGACCACCTGTGTATGCAACCTCAGATCATGCCCATGTCCAGAATGCATGCTTCCAATGACATCTATCCATGATATAGGCAGCAAACAGGATATGTCTCAGCAGTGTCTATTGGCTTGAGTTGCTGGTGACAATCAGTGGAACAAGATATTGGATGCGCAACACCTGATCCATGATAACAACTACACTGTCAGCTCTCCACTTATTCAAAAGCTCCTGAAGAACAAGTCTCTTATACCCACTTTGGTAGGTATAGATCTAACCAGATCAGTATGCCTCGTACTGATCTGCACAGAATGCTTTTTTAGAGAAACTCCATTCGTTCAGTTTCAATCTTTTCATAATGCTTGTGGTTGACCTATTGCATGAATTTGAATTAGAGGTCTGGAAGGCTATTTTCATCCATCTTCTATGCATCCTTGCCAGCTTGAAAGGGAACAAGTTATGAGAACTTGATCAAAGGTATGTTCAATTATACTACTTCTACTATTCTGTTAATATACCTCCCATCTAGAGGTATTACCATGTTTCCACATTTGGGTGAGACACAATCCAGCAGTTTTCAGAGAATGTGTCAGAGATGAAGAGACTGGCTGCCCATGACTTCAAAGATCTTCTCCAGATATGCACATTGGATGGCCATAGTATGGCCTCCAATGTCTCCAGCTGAAATGACTCCACAGTGCACTCTTCTGGTTTTTGAAGGCTTGCTGCCAGATCCCCACAATATGAACGTGCTGGATCTTCTCTACCTCCTCTGTCATTGGCACAGCTAGCAAAATTGTGAATGCATACCAATGAAATTCTTCAGCTGATGGATTGTGCCACAGAGTCTCTCAGAGACACCATTTGTGCATTTAAATGCAATGTACATCCTGCATTTACAACCAGAGAGCTGAAGTGTGAAGCTAAGAGATGCCAATGTCATGAGGCTTGAACTCAAACTCAGGGAGAGGGCATGAGTTCCACAGCCACTATCTCAACACAAAGACCTTCAACCTTCAACCTTCAACCCTCCAAGTTCCACACACTCAGTGACTACACAGCGTCCATCAGGATGTTTGAAACCACTGATTTTTACTCAACACAGTCAGTGAGTACCTATTATGCATCTGAGTGCATTCTGAAAACTCTAACCATGGCCTCAGGGTGAACAGGAGCACAGAGTCAGGAAGGAAAGATATGCTTGCACAAGCAAAAAAGAATTTGTCTGTCAGCTGACTCAGATTGAGGGATGGCAAACAAGAATACAGCATATCTATGACTCAAAAAGAGGCAGTGATCTGCCAGAACCCGTTTCAAACATCCCAAACAAACATTACAACATTGAACAATCACAGCATAGGCCAATTGATCTTCATCAGTTCACCAGCCAAAACTCAGATGATTCAGCCATCATGGTATGCATCCATTTCACCTACCACTTTGCTCATGAGCAAATGACACTGTAGGACTTCATTCCGAAACTGAAGCACCATCTCTACCCTTGGATCAGGACAATTCATACAGATGCTTCAGAGTCAAATGCCTATCACCGCCCACTGCTGGGCCTAGACGACAGTTGCAGTGCATTAGAGGCCACCATTGATCAAGGACTGCTCAGAGACAGTTGTATCTATCAACACCATGTCCTTTGCATCAACTATACTACATACAATGCCAACTGTAGTCAGGACAATTTCAACCTGAGCAGTCAACACTGTGACATAATGATGCTGGCTGGAAACTGTGAGGAGTCACAAGTTATTTCAGATCACTTCTATTATGCTTGGATCATTGGTATCTATCATGTGAACATCCAGTATATTGGCCCCAGTCTCCATGACTACAATGCCCATCAACTGGACTTTTTACATGTGTGATGGTTCAAACTGATCCCACCAGACACATAATGTGGAGTACTGCTTGATATGTTACAACTCTCCTCAATGAGCATGAAAGACACATATGGGTTTGTTGACCCTGTTGGTGTGTTGAGAGGTTGTCACCTTATTCCTGCCTTCACAAAAGGATGGATGAGACCAGCCGACACCATGTCATCCCTCTTATCAAAAGATTCTGATCATTGGAAGTATTTTTACATCAACAAGTAAGCATACAGCATTTTATATCCCAAGGTGTTCTTCACTGATGCTACTATCCAAAGGTTCATGGATTGCGGCATGTTAATGAGATATCATTGGGGCCTTGGTGTGGGCTATATCTACTCCCATGTTCAGGGCAGTGATGTGAACTAAGCCGAGTCAACCCAAGCCAACCCAGAGCACTTGTACTCCTGCTCCTTCACATTGAACAGTGCCTTCAAGACCACTCTTGACACTTTGCTTGTGATCAGCAGTACCTCTCAAAGATTTGATGATCTCAACAACAACTTCTCACTTACCAATCTGGGATGGGACTCGTGTGGAAACTATGGTTGTGGTGAAGCAGAGAGTGAACTGGGTCACAAAGATGTTTCCCGAGTCTTTCTTGGCTGACAATGCTTCCTTTGCTTTTGCTAACAGATTCAATGATCTTGATCCAAGTCTCTCACTTATGGACCTAGATGTTCTTGATTGGGCATTGTATGACGAAAAAAACAAAGATGAATGTGAATATATATCAAATAACAATTCGGCTGCTTTTGTTATGTATGAGATGTATGGTTCTAATTGGGGTGACAGGGAGTTGGAGTAGTTGGCTTCATAAATGCCCTGAACAGTGGAGTTTCCTGGTGTTCTGTCATGGTTTCCATGTCTTATTTGTAGGGAACTGCACAGGTAAACCCGCAGATGTCAGCGCCCATACCCATACCCATACCTGCTGAAAACCTGTACCTGCATGACAGATATGGGTACAAAACCCACAGGTTGGTGCCAACTGAAGGGGGTGGCTGCTCATATACAAACATAAATGCAAACACATACAAGTGTTTGCATTTGTGTGTGTGGGTGAACAGTCAGTGACAGAGAGGGAGGGGGAGGGGGAGGGGGAGGGCGCTCATTGTGAGGTGAGTGAGGATGAGGGTGAAGGTGGGAGTGGATGGAGGTGGGGCAAGGGCGTGGGCACAGGCGTGGTGTCACATCCTTGTTGCACATTCCTGTTGCGCACATCCTTGTTGCAATGTGGGTGAGGACAAGGGTGAAGGTGAGGTGGACAAAGGGATGGGGGCGGGGGCGAGGGCGCGGGCATGGTGTCGTGTCCTTGTTGCATGTTCCCATTGCACATTCCTGTTGTGCACATCCTCTCGCAAGGTGGGTGAGGATAAGGGTGAAGGTGGGGTGGATGAGGGGATGGAGGTGGGGGTGAGCACGCAGGTGCGGGCATGGTGAAGGTGGGGTGAACAAGGGGATGGGGGTGGGGGTGAGCGTGAGCATATGGGCGCAGTGTTGCATCCTTGCTGTCCTCGTCCTCATTGCACATTTCCATTGTGCATTCTCATCACAAGGTGGGTGAGGACAAGGGTGAAGGTGGGGTGGATAAGGGGATGGGTGAGGATGAGGGCATGGCATCACGTTCTCGTTGCCATCCTTGTCCTTGTCATGAGGTGGGTGAAAACAAGGGTGAGGGTGGGGGCAGATGAGGGGAAGTGAGAGATCGAGGGAGGGTGGTGAGGGTGATGAAGGTGAGGATGGGGTGGACGAGGGTGCAGCAGCATTGCATTGTTGTTGTTATTGATTTCCTCGTTGTCCTCATCGTCTGTCCTTGTTGCGAGGTGGGTGAGAGCAAGTGTGAGCGTGATGGTGGTGGTGTGGTGAGCATAGGGTGGATGAGGGTGAGAATGAGGATGAGGGCATTGCGGCAGTGTTGTTGTTGTTGTTGCTGTTGTCCCATTGTGGCGAGGCGACACTCATGTGCAAGCATGAATGCAAATGCATTGTGTGCATTTGCATTCATGCTTGCACACGAGCCTGAGCGGCATTGAGTGAGGGAGAGTGGTGGTGGTGACCAGTACCATGGGTACTGTAGTTATGGATATGGGTTTATCATGGGTCACAAAATTGTGACCTGTACCCAGACCTGCATGGGTAAGGGTACCATACCCATCATGGGTATCCTGTATCCGTGCAGTTTCCTACTTATTTGCATCTTAACGTAGGTGTTGACCTGTATGGATGGAGATACTCTTCTATTATTATTGAAAGGATGTGTACTTAGAGTCATGTGACCTTATATTAAGTAAGGATTACAAAGCATATATAAGACTCTGCCAAGTCTGAATTAATATATATCTCTCTTGATAGTCAACCACTACCATCTCTGAGAAACCCTTCATTTCAGAGGTAAGTCCCCTAGGGTAGATTTCTAGTAACCCATCCAGCAATGCTGGTTACTCACTATTGCAACAGGTTATGAGCCCTGCAGCTCTGACTTGCAGATTACTCCACTCATCATCTGCTCATGGGTGAATGTTACATCTGGCCCAGATAGGGACAAGCATAGCCTTGAAAGATTGGAGTAAGGTTCAAAGGGGTAACTTATCAGCAAAATCCTTATTACTCTGTGTGTGGCTGTGTAAATCTATACAGGCTTGACAGGACTCACAGCTAGGTCCCCACCTGTATAGATTAAATAACAGAAATTAAATCAATTATTAACTATATAAGTACATGAACTTTCCCTACTAACATACTACTACTAAAAACTGGAACTTACCCTAATTACCTAGCCTATAAAAATTCAAATTAATAACATTACATATAGTCAAGTTCAAACTGCATGAACTTACAAAACTGATGCACTTTTTTAACAACTAGGTGTGGGAAGATTTACCTGTAAAAGACAATAAACTCCAGCCAGATGAGGATAGATGGAATTGAGAAGAGAGAGGTGTGGGAAAAAATTTAAAGTGTGGATAGTTTATATATGGCAGGTGGTACAAATAATGGCAAATAATGCTATACATGTGCACTTTTCTGAGAGCCAAGTGTGGGAAAATTTATCTTTAACAGGCAATCAAAACTCCGGCCACAAGCCATAGTGTTAAGTTTTCACTACACTTAGGGTACTACACTTTGTGCACACTTTTTACTATGCTTTTTGACCACTTTGCTACACTTTCTGTACACTTCTTGGTACTATATTTTTATATGCTTTTACTTCCTGTTTTGAACCCTTTTGCTATACCATTTGTACTACTCCAACTGACTACACTTGTTCTACTTTTTTACTATGCTTTTGTGACCACTTTGTTACACTTTTTGTATATTGTGTATTATAAGGGTTTTTTAAAGCTGCAGTCAATGTCAAGCTGTTAATGAAACATGCTGACACCAATGGTACCCAGCTACATTTGAATTTCCAGATGCCAAGTACTTCTGAGTACACAATGAATGTCCAATGCACTTTCAAGTAGATTAATCTAGAAAAGCATGAGTGGATGCATCAAGATATGGATGCTAAGTGTTACCATGTACACTGGATGTATGCCAATGAGCTTTCATGATCTGTCACTACCTATCACCTGTGATTACCTGTGATAAATGATGAAATCTGTCACCAACTCAGGGTTTTGCTGATAAAGCACACACTTAATGATAGTGTGTAGTCCAAGGAAGATGTTCCACTTAGTAGTGGGAACAGACTAATTCAGGAGTTCAAGGTGACTGGGCAAAAGCCAGAAGGAGCTCAAGATAAGTAGATCAGATTCAAGCAGATCTATGCTAAGGTACATTGAGTAGATATTGGGATATTTATACCCAAGTTACAAGTATAGGGCAGGTGAGACTAGGGCAGGCATGGAACATCAGGGAATAGGATGGAACATGGAAGAAGTAGTTGCTGATGTAGCAAGTGAGGTAAGGAAAGATGGGATGAGTCAGCAACAAAAAGAAAATAGTGTCCAAGTGTGAGGATCAAACATATGAGTACAATATAAGAGAAAAGAACAAGTCATAACATTACCCCCCTACTAGATATGAAACTGCATTAAAAGACAACTTAGTTATAGAGACTGGAGTAGGCAAGACCCAGGGAACCCATCATGTTAGCGATACTGTCATCAGGTGTGGGGTCATCATACTTAGTGTCACTGGGTTCACTGTAGGGAGTAGAGATATGAGAGGAAATGAATCAGACCCTCTGGGAATCAGTGGAACAAGTGGCACAGTAAGAGCAGTTGGAAGAACTGCAAGAGGAACCAGAAGAGGACAACAAGGACTATCGTCAGGGAGAACGATGTTTGGCTAAAGAAGAGATAAGGTGATAAGGAGGGCAAGAAAAGGACCATCAGTAAGACGGCTTGCCAAGGAGGGACGAGTGCAGATGGGGCCAACAGTAGGAGTGAGTTGGTTGGCAAGGGAAGGACAGCGAGTAGCCTGAGGACAGACATTCTGGTCATATCTGGAAGTCCATTGGTGACAGCTGGTTGTAGGGCATAGGTAGCAAGTCTCAGAATACTGAGAGTGAGAAGGAAGCAAGGGGCGTTGTCCCAAGGCTCCAAGGGCAGGAGTGTTCTGGTTGTTATGTGTTTGTTCAGCACAGCTGAGGACAGTGATCTCTTCTAAAGAAAGGGAAGAGGATGCAGATGGAGTGGAAGATGCAGTAGGAGTTAAAGCAGGATGATGGAGGGGATAAATTTGAGTGGACAAGATATGAGCTGTGCGCCATGTTGCATAGGATAGGGGATATGAGGCAGGCATGAGTATGTGTGAGTCACATATGGAGAAAGTCCAGAGCACATAGCCTAGATATGAAAAGCATGAGATAATAGTGGGCTTTGTGGAAAAGTGGGATCTGGAGAGTGTAGAGGTAATGAGTAGTGAACTAGAATCTAAAGTGTAGCACATATGTATGTGACCAGATTGGGTGACTGAGTGATGTCTAAGATAAGATGCTAGACAATGTCTAGGGTGTGACTATTGTGTGACTAGTATAACTGATTAGAAATCAGTTACTAGTGAAAGTGTAGTGTCTGGATTATAGGGGGTTAATTGGTGTTATCTGGTGTTCTGGCTATAAGAAAAAGAAGGAAAACCAGGGAAATAATCTGGTGGATAGTAGCGTCTGTTACACATACCTTAATTAGTAGGATAAGCATAAGAATTGTGCCACACAATATACGTGCTCCGGAGTCTCAGAAATATGAAACACTGGAGATGGGACAAGTCAGTTATGAGTCCCCATGTCCGGAGGAGTCTTTAGACTATGGACCTATTGATATTTTGTCACTCCCACTCAAATGTAATCTTAATCCTATGTGTTACAATCGCTACAATAAGCATTTGGACTTAACAATTTTCTTTTCTTTCTAACTCCTATCTTTCTTTCACGATCTAATCTAATCTCTTTTCATCTCCGCTTCATCACTTCTATTCACACATGCGTATCTCATCTCCCACATCTATGTTTCTCTTTCACATTAGATACACACTGCAGCCTCATGCTGCCACATACATGTGCACAATGCATGTATGATCGTACATGCCCTTTCCTCATGTTACCCAGTGTCAAGAATACTTACTATATATAGCAGTAGCATAGCTTGGTCTGCGTGCATGTATTAGTAGTATAAATACTATCCCAAGTAGACCAAGACTCCCCAGTCTTGTTCTCTTGGAGTTCTCCCCTTAAAGGCGACTCTACCATTTCTTCTCTTTTGTCTTTCTCTAGCAAGTAGCGACCTAGCAAGCTTCACTCTACAAGTGAGTCTTTAAGGGCTGTTTCACTAGAACAAGACTATTCAACTTGCTACCTTGCTTGCGGACGACTGTTGAAGCAGATCGCCGAAGTACCCTGATGAAGTTTCCTACTGCACACGCTACCCTCATGTTCACATCCCATCCACCAGTACGTTTAAGGGGATACAACGCCTATTACGGAGCTCAAGACATCTTTTCAGTGTCAGCTCAACCCTCTTACATCGCATCAGTAGAAGGATCATCACTCGTACCCAACAAGCACGTATCAGAGGTTCGGGAGTGGTTCGGGTCGACTCAAGAAGAAAACGAGTCGTTACATTTAGTTTACCCTCCAACACCAGTAGTAGAAGCAGCGGAGGCAGGGCTGGCGCATATAGGTCAAGTGCAACAGCCAGGAAGCCCCTCCCCATCATCTCTCATCCTTTCGGACTATGAGAGTCTACTGGAAGCACCAGTCGCTCCACACGCCCCCTCGGTCAACAGCGAAAGCTACGACCCGAACGAGTACGACCCCCCAGCACACAAGCTGATCCCACAGGCATTAGTGCCATTATTCATGCCGGAGAGAGTTGTTGAGTGGCTTGTCGATGGGCTTGTAGACAGAGTCAGGAGAGAACAGATTAGGGAAAGGGAACCAACCCCGTATCACTGACCAGAACGCCAAAGGAGGCAAAGAAAAGTGTGGCCAGCAGCCACTAGAATAAGGGAACCAAAGACAATAGTTCTCTGGCAGTTCAACGACGAACTACAAAACACACCCCTTCCCTTAGACCACGAGACAAGTGTTACAAGGCGAAGAAATGCCCTACCCTAGCACCACACGTAGCGGAACCTAGAATACACCGCTTACAAGTACCAAACCCCCCTCTCCCATTGTAATCTAACTCATCATGTCTGCTTTCGATCACACGATCTTTGAAGCCAACCTCCTAAACAATGGTCTGAATGAACAAGCCACACAAGAGTTTGTGGCACTATTCGACTTCTTCCTCCAAGAAAGAGACACTCAAAACCTACAACTACTATGTTGCACCCAGGAAATACAGAACTTACAAGCACAACTCCAGACTATACCTCACACCGCAGCAGCCACTACCCCTAAGATGAGTAAAGTATTCCAAGACCCTGGAAACTTTAATGGCTCAAAAGGAAAGTTTGAAGAATGGTGGACCAAGATCAAAGCTTGGATAGGAGAAAACCCCACCGTGTTTCCACAAGGCTCACACAAGGCAGTGGTAACTGTGCTATCACGCCTTGAAGGACAAAAGGCAGGCAGATTCGCCCACACAAGAATCGATCGGCTGTTAAACGGAGGCACATACACATGGGCAGAGTTAGAAGAAGAAGTCGAAGCACTCTTCAGATCCATCAACCAGACTGAGTGGGCCAGACAAAAGCTGCATGCCCTCAAACAAATGGAAGCGATGCCCATAGATGATTGGATCATCGACTTCCAAAGATATGAACCACAAGCGGGCATGGACCCTACACATCTTATTGAACTCATAGAGCAAAATGTCCAGCACTCGATAATTGACAAGATCCTCCTAGATGGAACTTGTCCAAACACAGTTCTCGCTTACCTCGCTAAGATCCGAGAAGTAGGCACAAGGAAGCAATTAATAAGCTTCATACGCGACGGCAACTCCCACAGATCCAGAGATCCCAATGCCATGGACATAGACACCTTTGAGCGGAGACCCTTGACGTCTTCTGCACAGAAAAAGTGCTACAACTGTGGCGGCAGGTACTTTGTCAAGGATTGCCCAAAACCCAAGCTCGCATGCCCAGATTGCAAGTGGCTTGGCGGAGGACATAAAAAGGATGTCGGCGAGGAGGCCGCAAGGTCAGGGACATCAAAGAAGAAGGCACCGACTCATGGGAACATGAGTCATCCAGCCCGGATTAAGCCATCCGTGGAATGTCATACGATGAAATGAAAGCTTACTTCTTCGATCTCCAAGTCACAGAATCCAAGAAGGGAAAAGGGAAAGCCACATGAACGAACCGGGTGTTCATGTGGATACAAAGAAGGTACAGTTTAATTTAACTGATGATAACAGGTTTTTGCCACTGGCTGGTGAAGAATCCGATGAATCGGACAATGAATCATCACAGCCAAGTGGGTCTCCCTCATGGAGCTCGGCAGTGGCTTCACACCTGTGCTTAATTCACTTCTCAACACCAATACCAATATCCCGGAAGAAGCGTGCGTAAGAAGCACAAATCTACAGAAGGAGATCTGTATGACTATCCAAATCTCTCCTTCTCACACGAAGAATTTTATCACCGCAAACGCATTGCTTGATAGCGGTGCAAATGTAATATTCATTGATCGCGCTTGGGCTCAGAAGCACCGCTTACCCCTGACCCCTCTGCGCCACCCTATTCCTGTGTACAATGTGGACGGAAATAAGAATTCTGCAGGAAACATCACACACTCCGCGGAAGTAATTATTGACTACCAAGGGCACAGAGAGCATGTCACAGCAGAGATCACAGATCTTGGAAAGAATCAGATGATCTTAGGCTTCTCCTGGTTGAAGAAGCACAACCCTATTATAGATTGGTCTAAAGGGACAGTTGAAATGACACGCTGTCCATGGACATGCTCTTTCCTGCAAGACAAGCAATCATTCTTACGACATGCTGATAAGGAAGAAGAACAAAATGCATATCTCACTTATGCAGTCCGTGCGGCTTTAGATAAGCCTACCCCTAAAATGGAAACAGTGCAGGAACTCATCCCAAAAGAATTCCATAAATATTTAAAAGTGTTCCACAAAGGAGAATCAGAATGAATGCCAATTCGGAAACCATGGGACCATGCCATCAACATGAAAGATACATTCGTACCCAAGAAAGGACACATCATTCCCCTGTCTGTCACAGAACAACAGGAAGTTTCCGAGTTCATAAATGATCAGCTCAAAAAGGGATATATTAGACCCTCTAAATCTTCACAAACACCACCTGTGTTCTTCATACCTAAGAAGGATGGCCGAAAACACATGGTACAGGATTACCGTTATCTAAATGAACACACAATCAAAAATAACTATCCCCTACCCCTAATCTCGCAATTGGTCAATAAGCTAAAAGGGGCTATATTATTCACAAAGATGGACCTCAGATGGGGATATAACAATGTCTGAATCAAGGATGGTGACGAGTGGAAAGCGACTTTCATGTGCTTCCAAGGAGCATTCAAACCCCTTGTCATGTACTTCAGGCTATGCAACTCCCCTGGAACGTTCCAAGCCATATGAACGAAATCTTTGCAGATATGGACGACTGTGTTGTCATCTACATCGATGACCTAATGATATTTACCAAATCCAATGACTGCGAAGCACACAATAAGATCGTTATGGAAGTACTACGACACCTTGAAGAAAATGATTTATTTATAAAACCAGAGAAATGCACATTCCACACCACTGAAGTAGAGTTCCTAGGAATGATTGTAGGAAAAGATGGAATAAAGATGGATGAAACAAAAGTTCAAGCCATTCTGGAATGGCCTATGCCCAAGAATGTCTGAGGAGTTAGAAGCTTCCTAGGACTAGCAAACTTCTATCGGCAATTTATTCAAAATTACACTAAAGTGGCTAGACCACTTAATGACCTCACGAAAAAGGAAAACCCCTTCAAATGGAAGCAGGAACAACAGCAGGTGCTCGACACGTTGAAACACCATTTCACTACTGCTCCCATTCTTGCATTCCCTGATGACAACGCCCAGTTCCGCTTAGAATGTGACACTTCAGATTACACCACAGGGGCAGTGCTATCTATTCAGAAAGACAACAAATGGCACCCAGTTGCCTATTCCTCTCATTCAATGTCTCCACAGGAATGGAATTACCCTATCGCAGATAAAGAAATGCTCAGTGTAATCCACTCACTTGAGATCTGGCACCACTATCTAGAAGGCGCACACCATGAGTTTGAGATCTGGAACAATCATGCAAATTTGCAATTCTACATGACTCGTCAAGATCTAAACAGGCGACAAGCACATTGGGCACAATATCTATCTCGCTTCAATTTCAAATGGTTGCATAAGCCTGAAGCTACTATGGAAAAAGCAGATGCTCTCTCTAGACAAGAAGATCATACAGTCGGTCTTGAAGACGACAATAAAGGAGTATTAGTTATCTCCCCAGAGAAGATTAGAGCACAACATGTTCTGCTCTCCGATGAAGGGGATCAAATCAAAAACCGCATTTCTGACGCAATCACACGTTTTGTCAGAGACCATATTTCTCCTTGTCGAACTCCGGTGGAGATCCGGAGGGATTGAGGTTAATGAAACAAAGTCCAGAGGTAGTAGACCAACTCCAAGGATAATGGAATGAAGTCCATTCAGAGATGATAGATAGGGGCTCCGACGTTTGTTACTGACTAGCAGCGACATCCGGAGATGTCAGAGGACGGAGGGACCAAGGAGTGGAGGGGGTGAGGACATCGGCACAGGACTTATGTGTCGCGCCCTTGCCAGACTCACGGGTCCTCGTATTTCAAAGGGTCAGAGATTTTAAGGAGGAGATGAGGAGATCATAGGGAAGGAGTGAGATTGGAAGTAATAGGACTTTAGTTGATTTTCGTACTGAAGGTACGACAGAGAAGTACAGGAGTATATATATGGTGGAGACCTGGAGGAAGTTTGGGTCCGAAACTACTGCGCAAAGGCAATGTACATAGGAATGACTGACAGAGGCAGAACACAGCCAGAACAGGCTGTATGGACTGGTACAGGGAATGCAGACTAAGACTGAAGAAGATTAATAAAGGTACGGGTCCGGAGATGTAACTCCATGGATGTCCAATGGATCTGTACATGTCTGAGGTTTCAGGATAGGGGTTAAACTCCGGAGTTGAACTCCTAAGGGAACTCCAGGTGGAGACAAACTCCTAAGGTGGAGACGAACTCCTAAGATGGAGACGAACTCCTAAGGGAGTTCTTCAGAGGTGTGAGGAGTTTAGTGGAGTTGGCCGGAGGTGTATGGAGATGTACAGAGGTGACCAAATAGGGGTTGGAATGGGATATGACAGTACTCTAGGGTAGGTAAAGATAAGAGATAGGAATGAGTCATATCATATCATAAATGATAAGAGTCCTATCTATAGCCAATAGCAATAATGGCTGTTATCTATGATGTCATATGATGAGTAATATATGATAGTGTACTTCAGACCTATTGTCCGAAGGTCTGGACCATTGACATATATCAGGTCTAGAATCTGGGTTATGGAATAGAAGAGCAGAAATCAAATACCCAGATTTCAATAGGTGCAGGTGTTCTGACACTTTTGACAGCTTCTTCAGCTCGTCGCTGATGTCGTTGACACGTCCACTTCATCTTCTGTGGGTTCTGCCTCAAAGCTCAGATCTCTTTCTCCCTCCCCCTCTCCCTGGTAAGTCCTTTTCATGCCTTTGCTCCAGAGTTCATGCAGATGTTCTAATGCATTGCACAGCCTCTGTGCTGTGCCCCAGACGTCCTTGACCATGGCTGCTTCATCTTCCATGGGTTCTGCCTCAAAGCTTGGATCTCTTTCTCCCTCCTCCTCCCCCTGGTGAGTCCTTTTTGTGCCTTTGCTCCAGAGTTCGTGCAGACATTCTAACGTGTTGTGCAGCTTCTGTGGTGTGTCCCAGACATCCTTGATGTGTCTATTTCATCTCCCAGTTCACTCATTTCATGTACTACACACCTGGTTCTGCAAATGTTTGGTGTCATCATAGTATGGATTTGTCTTGGGTGGTTTCTGCTGTAGTGACATCATGCTGGTCCTGTTTTACAGGTTCTTTTGGCCTGCTGTACACTCAATGGGTCTGCCCTTGTCAGTTTTGTTTTCCAACCTTGAGTGCTGTTCACAGGAACCTTCGATTTCAATGTGTCATGTTTGCCATATCCACTTTTAGTCAGCCTTTTGATTCTGAAGCTGTATATGTATGGGTGGCTACTGTAGGCTACGGTAGTCTATGTAGGAATGTGATTGGTAATGTTGATGACAGTCAACGACATTGGTGATGTAATTATGGCATGTGCTACAGGCACATTTCCTTTTTACTGATGTAGGTAGTTGATTAGTTAACCAGTCCATTCAATATATCATTTTGTCAGCTGGTCAGTAAATCAGTTCAGTCAGTCAGGTCAATCTATCAGTGATCAGTCCATTCAGGCCTGTCAGTCTTGTCATTGATCTCAATCACCCAGAAAAAATGTAGGTTTGCTGATGCAGGGACACACATTCTTGTGGTGTTGCACAGTGTGAGAGCTCAATGGCGAACAGCAGCAATGCATTCATGTGTCGGCACATCGGTGTGTTGGCGTGGGAGCATGGGAGCTCAACAGATGGCGGGGAGGCACATTCTCACGGCAGTGCACAGCGTGGGAGCCCAACCGATGGTGGGGAGGCACATTCTCGCAGTGGTGCATAGCATGGGAGCCCAACAATTGGCGGGACACGTCATGTCTACGTGTATATAATCTTATCTCGATATCTACTATCAGTCAGATCTACCCCCCACCATTCGCCGTGGTAGAGGGACTGCTGAATGCTGCTTGTATTGCTGCAGCACTAACACCGCTAACTAGTAAGAGTGTCACGTCACGTGAACGTCACTAATGTGTAACACTAATGGTGACACCCAGGTGAGGTGAATTAAGTTGACTGCTTCCCACCTCGTCTTCACTGCAGGAAGATTTTACACTTGCCTGTAATTGCTCTAATCAAAGGACAGATGGAACGACTGCTCCCGCGCCAACGAGAGGCTCTTGTCCGGGATATAAACCCGCGGGATCGAGAGCCACCTCAAGAGAATTCTGGCCAGGAAGGAATTTATGAGGTTTGCATCCATCAATCCTGCATCACTGTACATCGCTAAACCTTCTTCTTCACAAGCCACAGCGTTCCCTGACCCGTTTATTGTTTTCACTTTTGTATCTGCCAGTTGGCCTGGTCTCTGGAATACTGCGTTTCATTTCTGGGATTCTCCGCGTCCCACTTTTGACGTCCACGTTCAACTTCAGCCCGAACTACCGAATACTAAGGCAAA
>JBBPNA010000512.1:8047-18583 GCA_038090555.1 Boletus subcaerulescens | reverse complement strand
TTCCTTGAGGCCTACAAGCCTAATAGACCATCTTCTCACAAGAGACTTACTCATTGCAAGAGCCCTCTAGCTAGCAAAGCCACCACAACTATCAGTTGTTCATAGATTGAATAACTAGGTCGTTACAGGTGGCGACAGCGATTTATCGCTGACCAGTGGTTCAGAGACCGATGGTGAACTACCACTTGTCCTGAAGCCACGGAACGTGGACCATGAGATGGATGTCGATGGTGAACGACCGCTTGTCCCGAAGCCGCGGAACGTGGACCATGAGATGGATGACAATGAACCACGGGCTAGGGAGAGTCTCTATGAAACTGACAATGAAGGTCTTTATACCGACAACCCCGCCAATATGGATGGCCAGGGAGACGACCTCTATTTTGACAATGATCAGGACGTGAGGATGAACATTGATCCATGGGGGGACGATCAAGAATTCCCTAGCAACCTTGATGACGGTATGTTCAACTTCCTGTTTTATTTTATCTTTTGCTGAATACCTTCCAGTGATAGAGGATTCCAGTGAAGATAACAAAGAGCGAAGCCAAGATCATGACAAAAATGGGCAGATCCTTCCCGAAGTCCATCAACTTCCCCCCTCCTGTGAGACTGCACCCCTTCAGGCTGGGCGACCACCGAGCCCTCCACCCAGGGTTTCAATACCCTCCCAAAGTTCCTTAACAGATTCTCGTGTCCAGCGGCACCACCTCCTTGGACAACGATCTTCTTCGCTCAAGCCAGGAGTCCCATGTAACCATGCCCCTTCCGCTCCACCCTCGCAGTCTCAACAAGCCCAGCGACATGTTTCTCTGCCCCAGACATCTCGACAGCCACGACCACCGCAGCCACCCATTTCCCAAGGGGATCCACTGCACGAATCTCAGGAGTGCGACCAACCGCAAGGTGCTGGCTCTAACCAGCGCCAGACTACTTCACCTCGTACTCAAAGAAGTGACAGATGGGAGCCATTCGCGGATGGTCAAGTAAGTGATTGTGTCATGACAGCTATCACTGGCTTACGCTTACTCTCAGGTCAATACAGACCATGATGTTGTCAATTGTCACCACAAACGTAACCATCGTCCGCGTTCTCCTTCCCCCACCTATCTCCAGTCGGTTCAAAATGGGGACCACCCCCATCAAAAGAAGTCGAAATGTGGGGCTCGTGATCAAGACGAGCATGGTAGCAATGCGGGGACTGAACAGACAGACGGGTCCGGGACCCTCACTCTAGTAAACAAAGATGAATCTCAAGCTCCATCCTGAAACGACCAGAACCCACCTAAGGGTCTAGTGTTTGTAGTCGCAAGAGTACTAGTGAGGATGTTCTGGGAAAACTCCAAGAGAACAAGACTGGAGAGTCTTGTACTACTTGGCTATAGTATTTATACTACTAGTACATGTGCACAGACCGTGCAGTGCTTATCTACAGATACTATACTTGTATTACTAGGTCTGAGACTGGGGAACATGAGGCAACATGAGTTGCATGTTTATTGGAGGATAAGCATACCTGTGCGGGCATGTGTTGGATAGGGAGCATGAGGCGCGCATGAGGCGCGTCGCATGTTAATCTAGAGCACGTCACTGCAAGATCAATATCGTGGGAGAAAGTTGGGCTTTGTGGGAAAGTAAGCGAGTGAGCGAACATAGGGGCTATTGGAGTATTCGGTGAATTGTGAGTGAATGAGCGTCTGGAAAAATAAGGAAAAATAGGGAAAAATAGGGGCGTTTGTAACACATGCTCTTACCCACCCTTCAATCATCATGGGACTCCCAAGGGAACATAGGGTAGTCGACACTGGGATATATATTGGGTACACCCTCAAGGGACGAAGGGCATTCCATGGTAGCAACTGCATGGCAAGATAAGTCTGGTAGAGGGCGCAAACTCGAAGTTACTTACCATTTCGTTGTTTGCGCCATGCGACCATATGTGCTGCATGTATCCAGAAGCCCCCATCCACCCATACAGACCATCGGCTTGCTCAGCACAGAAGAACAATGCGTGGATCGTCAATCTTACAGTTCAGGAGATCTGCGACAACTATTGGGTGAGTCTCAAACTCGTCCCTCCAGACCACAATCATCTGAAGACCATGACAATGTAGCAATTCTCACAAAGCCACTTCTGTACAGCGAGCTTGCTTCCAGGTGATCGAGAGGTGGGTCAAGGAGACCAGAGAACGGAACCCTGTGATGATCCCCTCTGAGGTCCAGTGAGCTGTTAGGTCCAAGTGTGTGACACGGTAAAACACGGAGGCATTAGGGAGATACACAAGCGCATTTGAAACAGAGAGGTGGGATCAACAGAAAGGAACTTGAGGTGAGCAAGGTCGTTGAGAGCCTGGATGACCCTGCTGTATTTGCTGAGGCTACTTCCACACAGAACGACATTGACAAGTAGAGGACAGCACCGAAGGAGCCTGGCAATGATGCTAGGATGGATGGCCATGCTAACGAACAGGTAAAGGACTTTCTTGAACTTGTGGGTAAGTGAGTATATGAGCAGTTTGGTGTTGGCTTTTGAATAGATGCTTATTTTTCTGTATAGGATGGGCTGGATCCTTCAAGTAAAGAAGTTCAGCACCAAGGAAGACCACCATTCAAGGTCACTCACCAGGTTTTCACATGACGAGCCACAAGGATGTAGTTCGCCAATTCATACTTCTCCCTACTGGCTTGCAAAAATACCATTTGCTCAACTTCTTCCAGCAGAGCAGACCAACCAGGCTTGGATAGGACGGCCATAGGCAGCAAAGACTTGTGCAAGGGAGCGGCGGATGGTAGGCACTGTTTTGGTTGTTGAGAGAAGTCCAGAAATTATACAGCTTGTGCGAGGTACTGATTCCTCTCTAGGATTCTTACTCCATTGAACCAGTCTTGTCATTCCTTCGCCAATCGGTGGTCAGCAACCTAGGTGTAAGTCTTTCATTGGTGTCATAAACATCATCGCTTCGAGGACTGCCAACAGCATTTGATGATGCTTATTGGCTGACGGCTAGCAATAGGCGGAAAGGGTCTTTCAATATCCTACTTCAGCTAAGGATTGAATTGGTTGGTGCCAAGTAGCAGTCACTGATCTGTAGAACAGGTAAATGAGTGGCCCATCTCATTGGTTGATACACTCGGTAATTGATCCAAATGGAGCAAGTTCCTTTCTGCCAAGTCAGTGGAGGTTCTGGCGGACTCGGCTAACTTGCAGTTTGCAGGTACAGTGTCCAACTGCAGGGTAAAGGGTCATGAACATTAGGGTCAAACGGTCATTGAGCAGGTCTCCACTGGCCTATCAGTCAGACGCGAAAAGCAGGTTCAAGGTAAAACGCTCTATATCCAGGTATACTGTTGAGTGATTCCTTATTAGCAAGTTAGCGAACCAACCAGAAATCCATCTAGAACACAGACGGCCATTCTAAGCGTTACATTGCTTTGTGCGGTTTCATTGATGTGATTGGGACCTTGACGGCAAAAATTTTGTGGCCGACAAAGCAGAGCTGACCTGAAGGCTATATTCAACAGAATTTTTGCAAGGGAAGCTGGGAGCCCATTCCAATGACCCTTCACCTAGCTGACCAACCTGTACAAGATTGCTTCGCAGCGCCTTTTAATGCGTTGGCCATGTGTGTCATTTTCGTCCTTCCCTTCCCCTGATTCTACCTGATCGATATCTGCAGCAGACTTGCCCGCTGCAGTCGCCAACACCCAGAACCCCAACCATGCTTCGGTGGTGATTCCACAACTCACCGCCTTGGAACATGATGTTCATGTCCTCCAAAGTGGTGAGGGGAGTCAGCATTCAAGAAAAACGCTGAGTATCCATCACTTGTCTTAGTATCTACTGTCTGACATTTTCTCCTGCAGTGGGATTGAGTATTTTCACTCTAGAGGTCGCCTTGTCAGGCGTCTCGTGTCGCTTTACGACACAGTCAACAACATGTTAGCGGAAGCAGATCATCGGACCCATGCTGCTAACACTGGTGTCGCTGTCAACCACACCAACGAGTACATTGTGTACCCTACTTCCCATCCCCATTTTTGACATTGCGTCACAGGAAGAAATGTTTGTATAAGACCTACAAGGAACTCCAGCAATGGATCCCCTCCATTTGAGATGTTCCCCAGACGCATATCAAGGATGTCCTCTGACAAGTAGGTAGATATCTCCTTTGCCTTCATGGCAGTTTGACTGAGCACGTTTAGATTGGAAAAGGAGCAGATTGCAGACGCAATGAGAATACTCACAAACTCAAAGGCTTGGTTGTCCACTGGCTCATGGAAGGGACCCCGAAGCCAAATCCTCCTCTCTCCATCACTGACAAGAGTGGGAGAGGGTTTTACAATGACGCGACAGGAAAGCTTCTATGTCCTGTCGATTACGACTGGAATGATCCCTTGTATGCATCATGCTCTTATACCTTCCCAAACTGACTGTCTTCGTGATGTAGCCATTGGCAAAACATTCGAGACTTTCATCCAGACTTTCTCATAACAGCTCACTTATGGCCAGTGTTCTTATACCCCAATGGCAAGTTCGACCCAGAGAATCCATCTGAAGGTCTGTTTGAGGCCCAAATTCTGATCAGGGTATGTCCAGTGTGTGGACATGTGCAGCCGTCGCTCACTTCACATCTCCAGGCCTTCAAAGCAATTTTTATATCCCCAACATCCACAGAAGACTTGGGGGGGGGGTGAGTTCCAAGATTCACGGCCTTCCAAGAAACGTTCTTGTGGTGATAGACGGATGTGGCCTAATATCGCTAGCCTGATAGGCATGAACACTGTTCAGCCTCGTTCCATAGCCTACGTGGCTTGCCAGGTACACAGTCCACCCACTGTTCTTCTGACTGTATCATTCAACTGGGATTCTAGCTTCGTTTCGCCCTGTCATCATGTGGATCATGGGCCCTTGTGGACAACGTGTTCGACTCCCATGAATTCTATTATGCAATCGTGGAGTGGTTTGAGGAGCTCCACTCTGAGCATGAGCATAAGTTCATTGACGAGCTCTTGTTGAGGTGGAACAGGTAAGCCGCAGGGCGGACTTCTGTAATAACTGGTACTCATTGCACCGTCCAGAGCTGTATTTGGCCCCACCTTCGCCTTCATGCTCAAGCCCGATTGCATAGCCAGCAAGTCTGTTGCAAGGTCAATGAAGAAGTGCTGGATCTCCACTGGGGATGTCAGTGCTGATTCTAGCACACATTGACATTCGAGAACATCTAGTATCTGTTGACAGTGTGTTCGAATATAATCATAATTTTACCCTGTTCCAACCCAATCAATGTGTACCATCGCAACCCTACAAGGGGAAGCTGCCTGTTGTCAGCGTGATGCCTAACCCCTCGCATGAACATCGCTAATTGGAAGCTTGCAAACTCTTGTTGAAAATCCATGTCTGGTCCCAATTTCTCGAGCGAGTAATTGTTCAACAGATAAGTATTGCACGTTGTAATGACAAATACAGGGCACAGTTGAACACATTATCCATGAAAGCATGGCTGACCGGATTTGATGACACTGAATACATTCATATTCATCGTGAATGCGAGCAATTCAGACTGTGTTTGGTCTCCAGAGCCAAAATGTTGTGTATCACCAGACTCTGTCCAACGGACAGATCTGTCATGCTTTTTTCAGACATGTCTCGGTGTTCCTACAATGTTCCGTATGTACCATCGATTCACCAATGGCCCCAAATAATTGCGCTAGCGCACCTTGGCCAGTGAACCTACCATTATAATTATTTTTGCAACTGACCATCTTGTGCCTAGCAGGCAAGCCTTGCCCACATTCTGCACCCTGTCTGATGTGTGACATCACAAACCTCCCAATGCTGGTGGTCTGTCAGATCTGCAGTGACAACTGTTTTTGCAATCTACCATCTTGGACCAGATGGACCACGTTCGGCATGCTGTATGACATGTGACACTATTGATGATCTGATGCTCGTGGTCTGCCGGACCTACCACGACAACTGATTACAAGCTCTTTACATGATGGGCCATTATTATTCCCATGGTTTTTAATTGCACGAGTTAGCAAGGTATTATAGTGCCTTATCCGAAAACCTGGATTCCCCTGATGGGGCGAGCATCTTTTGGATCATTGTTCAAATTGTGTGGTTATTGGACATGTTATTGCAGCAGGAGTCGGAGTCGTACATTATCTCAGAGGTGTGCGGCAATGTGCTATCATGTCAGGGTTTGTCCTTTGCCAGTGTTTGAGATACTAAGGACCGATCAACTTTGGGGCTCATTCCTCGCTTTCGTGCCTTGGCCGGAAATGTCGGACAGTGACCGTAACCCATACGGCAGGACTGGAATCCTGAGTCAATGTCGCAGTGACTCCGCCTCTCATCATGTGTACACAGTAATTATCACATGAAGGCCTCAGTTTGATTGCAAGCGGTTGCTATGAATGGGCCCGCCTGCTTCTGTGCGAATGAATCTTTGGGTACTCCAATTGGGGACAGTATGGTGAGCAGAGCAGGGAAACGCACGAAGACTAGCAACATAAGAGCCACAAGGACCATCCAGGATACAATCTCCAAGATGTGTGGAGGGTACCCCGATTTCTTGGTCGCGTAGTCCCCAAAAACAATATCGTGACAACACTAATAGTAGAGCAAGTTGGACTTCATAAATACTTATATTGGGAGAGATAAATGATAACATTTATTTATTTAGTGAGCGCCAGTTCGAGAAATGCTTTGCTCATGTGCATTCAGGGCGTGATGCAACACGGGAAGGTCAATGGATGGCTAGAAGGGGTTCGGAGTCACAATTGAGATTGAGATTGATGATGAATGCAACTTACCGAGCCAATCCGTTCATATATTTCACTTCAAATGCAATGTCCTTTCCATCCACATCTTTTGCATGGCCGAAATCGAAGGTCCCTAGCATTGTCACCATAGCAATCCAGAGGGACACATCAGCAGCGTATTGACCTGACGATGATGAGTACACGTAAGAATGGGGAACAATGTCTGGCTTACCTGGACATACTCTCCTCCCAAAGCCAAAAACAAAGTCAGGTATGTCACCAGTTAACATCCCTTCCACATCTCAAAACCTCTTGGGGAGGAATTGCTCTGCATTAGGGTATCGACTCTCATCACAAGACATTGCCCTAAGGGAATTATAAGCATGTATGCCCAACCAGTCAAACTTGAAAGGACATCAACTGCATACCAAATGTTTCTGAAGACAGTCGCCCCTGTCGAAGAAATGTCAGTACGAACAGGTCTCGTGGATCTGTATGATATACCTTTAGGAATGTAGAAACCGCTGTAGATGTCGCTTGTCCTGGTGGCATGTGGAACACCTTCAAAACTATCAATAGTGTTACTTGAGAATGGAATGTGGTATCATGGTTGTACCAAGAGGAACAGGTGGCTGCCATCTCAACGTTTCATGCAAAATCGCGTCGACATATGGCAAAGACGACCTATTGTCGAATTCAGGCAATCTATCAGAGCTAGTTTGGGATGCACTTGGGAATTATAGTTTAACTCGCTTAACTGCTAAGTGCGGCGAACTCCAAGTCACCGTTCATGGTATGTGATCAGTGAGTATCCAGGTTTGGGAAGTTGACCCCCTCCAAACTTCAAACTGTTCTGCTCATTTCGCTCATTTGGTTCACAAGCAAGGATGAGCTGGGGCGGTCGGAGATTAAATTATTCTTTCTCCACCATGTCCCTCATTGCCCAGCACGTTGTTGCCCCCACTCTTCGTGACGACTCCTTCCATCAACTCCTTTGTGGTATCGAAGGAATTGCCATACTTTGTGGCTACCACGCACTCAATATGCTATCTGGCAACCAACAGAAGAGGACTCGAATGTCATGGACAGACAAGGAGGTCAACTCGCTCCTCAACTTCTTGTATCTTCGTCGAGAAAAGATAGCAGACACAGGCGTATTTCCCTCATCTGTGTACAATGAGGCAACCCAGCATCTTCAAAAGAACAAAACTGGAGCCGTTGTCACAACAAAGTGGTCAAATGTATGTCTATGCCATTTCTTTGTCTTCCATGTCGAATTCATGTCATTATCTAGCTAAAACAGACATATCTATCAATCGAAGCCGATCGTAATTGTAAGGGAACCAGATGGGAGATTGAGAAAGGTGCAGATATCACAACACCCGCTCAGACGAAGGACTGGGAAGAGTGGTTAGACACCACTGTAAGTCCGACATGGGAACATTTCCATTTTTATCTCATTTGTCATCTACACAGGATGGACACCGTATGACTTCATTCAAAACGAAGGGTTGGAAGTTTTATCAGAAAGTCACCCTTATCATCCCAGAGGGCACAAGTCTTGTTGGAGGACAAAATGTTATTATGCCACAAGTGGGGTTTGGTCGTCGTCCCCAAGCTCGACCAGCGGCATCTGAGGAGGAAGATGAAGACTCAAATGCAGAGGAGCCAGAGGAGTCGGAATCAGAGGACGACGGGGAGGAAGGGGGGGAAGAGTATCGATACTATGGCAACTATCCAGCGGCTAATATTCCCAAGCCCCCGACAACACTTTCATCTCTGTCAAGGCATGGCCTCGAAAACACAGCTAGTCGATCAGTCGCGCATGTCCCTGAGCTACCAGATCTCCACCAAAGGTTTACCTTGCAAGATATTGCTGATGTAGTCAAGATGTATGAGAAGATCCCACCTCCGAGTCCCTCTCTTCCTGTTCCTGCTGCTTCGTCATCTTCATCACGGTCCAAAAAGTGTAACCGTTCTCAGCTGTCCCTATCCCCTCCTCTCCACCGGGCTATCAGCCAGCCCACATCATCACTCAACATCCAGTCCCAACAACTACACCAAGCCAAAGGCAAAGCAAAAACCAAGGCGCTGCCTCATCCTAGTAAAAAAACTCGAGCCAATGTCGGCACAGCATCAATGGCAGTTATCACAGGACTTAGTAGTGCACTGAATCACATCGCAGATGTAGTCAGCCTGAATGAGGTGCCGGCCCAGCCTGAGCCATCCATTCAAACCTCCGAGTCTCCGCTGGCCTCTGCTATGAGTATTACACTAGCAGATGCCATTTCGTTGTTGCAAGCTGACCGTGCACTCTCTGCATCAACCAGAGCCTCCATCGCCAATCTCTTCATGGAGAACCACAACATCCTTCAGGTCTACGTTCTCCTAGATGAAGAAGCTCGCTATGAGTTTGCTGAGATGCAATATAGGAAGTCTGTGTCAATAGATGTTGGTCCTACCACCCTACTGGGCCCATCCACAAGTATTCCGTCACAGTCTGTGCCAATCCCATCCACGAAATTTTTGTCGCATGTTACCACTCCTTCTGGGTCCGTTTTTGAACCTACCACTCATGGCGACCTTCCTATGGATGATTTCTCAGCTTCTTTGGAAAATGTGACCTCTGCAAGTGTCTTTATGCCCCCCATCTCATCAGGGAGCTATGCATACCCCATGACATCAGATGCCAGGCACCCTCTGGGCAATAATTTATATCCCACATCATACAGAAACGCTTCAAGCACCCAGGGGATACAACAGTTCACTCCATCAAGTACATATGTGTCGACACCTATGTCAAGTGTGCCTTATAGTGGCATTGAGGATGGTAGTATATTGTATGGTGATGGTGAAGTTGCAGAACTGTATGGTGATAGCGCCATGGATCCATATGATGTCTATTATGAAGGGCTGTACTACTGATATATTGTTGTAACATGTAACATGTGCTTGAATCCATGTTGTCTTTTTCCTTTCAAGTCATATCACATGAAACACTACATACTACATGCTATCCTATGCACCAACCTCCTGGCCCCTCGAATGCAAGAGTTGCAAATAGTCGTTCCACATCGCTGTAGCAATCCTATCTTGTAAAGCCTGTGCCTGCACATTAACATCACTATCAACGGCATCCTCCTCCTCGCCGGGAGCATTCCCGAAGGCCCCATTAACGTTCTCATCAGGAAGAGGGTCATCAGGATTTGGTTCATCTTGTTTGGAATCATGGATGCACATAAAGTTGTGAAGCACACAGAGCACAGCTGGAATACATGCTTGGGTTTCCATGTTGAAAGGAAGCATAAGAAGAAGTATGCAAAAGCGCCGTTTCAAGATGCCAAATATGCGCTCGATAGCACATCTTGCTGAAGAGTGGCATAGGTTGAAAAGTTCTTCCTTCATCCTAGGACTGGGAAATAGATCAGCAAGGAAACACTTGAAAGTAAACGACATACCTGGATGCCCCAGCGCGTCCCCATTCCGATAAATGATATCGAATGCCACGATATGGCACAAGGAGATTTGGTCGAGCAGGAAAACCGAGATCACCAAGTAGGTACTTTCCATCCGGAATTTGGAATCCACGTAATAGTGCATCACTATAAACACGAGCGTCTGATGAGCGGCCCTCCCAACCAGTCAATGCAAATGTGAAATGGAGGTCGAATTGACATGTGAATAGGCAATTCTGGGACAAAAATCCCTTCCAGTTGCGGTAGCGGGAACGTGCAGCAGCAGGTGGTGCAACGACGATATGGGTACCAT
>JBBPNA010000511.1:0-18589 GCA_038090555.1 Boletus subcaerulescens | reverse complement strand
AAGTGGGACTAATCAAAATCGTGATGAATCTAACCAGGGAACAATCCAGATACATGATCTGTCTGACGATGAGGCAGGTGTCGATGACTGTGCCTAAATATTGGTAGTAAAAATATATACGACATTGATGCTTCGGCCGACGTGGTGTCTGGGGGGCTTTCATAATTGCAAGCTATGTAATTACCTTACACGTCGTGCCGAAGTGTCGGAGTACGATGGTCGTTGCGCCGAACGAGCACGATTGTCCGGCTTTCCATAACCTGCCAAACGCGAGTCTCGTTCATGAGGATTTGGCAACTTGAATAAGGCAAAACATACGGGTGGGGAGGTTTTATTTTCAAGTTGAAAATCGAAAAGCAATACACGCATTATCAATGCGGACGATGAGATGTCTATGTCTTCGAGAGCAATATGGCAGGCGAGAGTCAAAGCAAACTGCACAACTTGAAGCGAAAACAGACGAAGCAACTAACAGAGTAGGCGAAACAAACAAAAAAAAGTACCATAACGAGAGACAAAAACGAGTTTAACATACATACGACGCACGCAAGATGTTCAAGATAAATACTTCCCTTCCCTCTATGCTGATGTATACCTGCTTTTTCACACCCCATCCGAGATGATACTGCCAATGCTCAACACGCTCTTCTTGCCTGGAACCCCAACGCCCCGTCCATCCTGCTCAAACGGCGCCCGGGAGAGTTGTATCACAGGGTACCCCGACACAGATGGTAGTGCAGGCGAGGAAGGTGACGACGAAGACGAACCCGTACTCGCACCCCCACCTCCAGATCCATGTCTCAGTGGCGCGAGGTGGATCATCTCTTGTTGCCCCAATCCGTGGGCGTGTCCTCCGCCATTCGGCCCCCACCCCGACATTGATGCGGATGCTGACTGTGCGCCGCTGGCGTACGAAGGGCCAGAGTAGCGTGCGTTCGGTGCCGGAGAAACCATCCGCGACGGATGCCCATGCACGTGCCCGTGTCCATGAGCTTGGGAGTAGTACTCTCCAGACGGAGATGACCCGTGGCCCTGTCCCTGACCACCATACTCATACGGAGACCCTCCGCTCCCAGAGGACGCAAACGACGCAGTGTGTGTCAAGGGTGGGGCCGGTGCCACTTGTGAAGGCTGAGCTTGGGCCTGACCCGACGTTCCACTCGCATAGTACGCTGAGTGTGGGTGTGGCGAGGGGGACGATGAAGAATTGTCATAGTAACCGCCACTCCCACCGGGTCCATTGGCGTTGGGGTTCACGTTGGGGTTCGTACTCGCACCAACATCGTAGCGTACGTACGATCCCTGATACGCCGCTGTAGGATATTGAGAACGAGTCGGAGAGGGATATTGACCTTGTTGCGAATGGTGAGATGCCGAGGGGTGGTGAGGGTGTGAACCTGTTGACGACGCATGCGCGTACCCTGCAGAAGTTTGCTGCGGATGGGCATACCCGCCATGATGAGGATGTTGTTGCCCATCTTGGTACGCTTGTGCACTCTCGTATGGCGCAGTAAATGACGCACGAGAAGGGTGCCCATGTACCTCGGCATGAGTCTGGTTATGGGTATGCGGATGAGTATTGTATGGCGCTCGAGAAGGTGCCTGTGGAGACTCGTATCCTGCTCGAGGGTCATACGATCCACGTGGGTGGTGTTGATGAACATGATCGAAACCTGTCCTCCCACCTCCCACCGCATTCTCGTACCCACTCCTTGCGCCACTGGCATCATATCCCCCTCTTCCGCTCTCACCACTGGCGTTTTCATACCCTGTACCAGCACCACTCCCGAGAGGACGTTGTGGGTCGTACGACGACGTGGTGTTCCGGAGACCCGCCGGCTCATAGTCATAGTTGATCATCCCACCCACGGTCGACGAAGACGATGGATAAGGCGATGTCGAGGGCTGTGCGCCCGTCCTTCGTGGCACCGCTCCAGCGCTGGCAGCGGATGCTGAACTGGATGGTTCGCTACCGGCAGACAAGAGCTGGCCACTGACACCGACACCGACCCCCATCGCCTGGTGTGCATGTGTGTGTGTGTGGGTATGCGCAGTTGAAAGTGTGCTGGTCGTCGAGAGCTCGATCCCGCCAGGCGTGGCACTCGCGACACCCAACATTGGATCCAGGGTTGAGGAGGTCGGCCACGCAGGTAAACCCGCCAACGCAATCGACGAACCAGGAGTGTTGGTCGCTAATACCGGCGTATGTGCTGACATACCATCGCTGCTCGCCACTGAAGCAGGACCTGATACGGGGTGTAGTGGACCTGTCAACGTCCCATGGCGTGCGCGCTTAACGACAGTAGAGGCAGGCTGGGACGACAGGGGCGGGTGAGATTGTTGCGGATGTGCATCGTCCTCATTCTGGTCTTGATCGACTTTACGGGACTCGCCAGCGTTTGAATGACCACCATCCGACGGTGGAGCAAGTGCTGCAATGGGGCGCTTGCGAACGCGAATGTCTTTGCGAATACGAATTTTGATGCCTTGGTCAGCGAGGGAACAAGAGAGGGGGGTCGATTCTTTAATTATTGTTAAAAGGTTGGGGAAGGGGGTCATGTCGGAGACGAAATAAAGTAATGATCCGAAATCCGACATATATGAAAGTACAAAACGAGGACAAAGGCAGGAGGAGGTCAGATAAGACACGATTCACCGGGTAGCGAGAACAAACCTTCCATGCCTGGAAACTTTTTTGCTGTGTAGACGTAAAACGCGGCGGAATAAATGGACTTGCAATGACGAACAGTGTTGCTGTGGGGGTGCATGAGGAATGGGCGAGTGCAAAGGAAAGGGAGGCGTACCTGACGACTTCAAAAAGACTGAGTTTGAGACGGTAGCTGCCTTCAGTGCGCACGCTAAGATCTGGGAAGACGAAAAAACCAGCATCTTCGTTGCGATTCTCGGAATCCTTGAGATGGTATAATGATGAAACGACGGAACCGGTAGTGCATCGTGTTTTACCATCCTGTGAATGGGATGAAAAAAAGAGCGCGTGGAAAGGAAGAGAGTGATGCAGACCTTGAGCCAATGTAATTCGGTGTCGTCATCCGGTTTAGCGAGACTGGCAAACATGAAATAGTAGGGATTCTGGAGGAAGCTGTGGGCATAGTTTGGATCGGCGTCTTCAGCGTCTTGGTTGGCAGGGGAGGGGGGTTGGCGGGTGTGCGGGTCGATGACGCGTAGCTGGATGATGGGAGGAGGGTCAATGGGACGACGGTCAGCTGGGAGGGTGGGTGAGGGGGATGGATGTGCGGGGCAAGAGAAAAGAGCTGCTTACGACCAACGCCGCACATGCGAGCCTGCTTTGGCTCCTGTCTGACGGTGAGGTCGTACTCTCTGTGGTGGTTGAACATGAGTCTCGACAAAGATGCGTGGATATAAGAGAAAAGGTGTGTGGGACTGGTTGGGTTGTGTCCGGGGAGGAAGATGGGAAGAGCCGGGATGATATTGTGATACATACAGTCTGTCTCTGTCATTGAACGAGCGGTCGCGTTCGTATGGATAAGCTGTTGGAACGGAGCCAAAGTTTGAGTTGGCGTCCATCGAAGCTGATCGATTGCTGGCGCTCGAGGAACCGTCGTGCCAAGTCCTGTCCAGTCTCATTTGCAATCCCACACTGTCAGAACCACGTGACTCTACCGAGATGACCGACTTCGTCAAAGAAGGATGAATCCAAGAAAATAACAATCCAACAAACAAACACCTGCAACAAGCAAGAACAAGAACCAAAACGACAAGCGACAGAGAAGACCTATCAAGGCCCATCCACCCCCTTCCAAATCGCATCTGCGCAGTCCAACGACTCGAGCCATTCCGCCGCATGGTACTTGGCCCTTCGATACGGCCACTGTTCCACCTCCAACGACCCATCTTCCTCGGATCTCATCACGGTCCAAACGCTCGAATCGGTCCGCACGACGCGCACGTTGGGGAAGCCATGTTCGACGACATTCAAAACAGATCGGATCGGCATGTTGGTGATACCAATGTACCGCAACAGGGGAGGCATCCCCGTACGCAGTTGCTAGACGTGCGGTGACATATCAGACCAACAAAAGACGACGACGAGCAAGACGGAACAAAAGGCGTACATTCATGAAAACCGCCAAGTCTTCCGTCACAGCAGGCGACAAATCGAGCGTCAACGCGCGTACCGTTCGTGGTACTAACCACCCCGCCAACGCGGGTGACAAATCCCTCGGATACGTGATGGACAAACTACTCAACTTGTACAGTGCGGGAAGCACCCCCCATGCCGACGCGTCGAATCCGATCCGACGGGCGTCCGTCGGTGGGACGAGCAGATGATACGTTCGTAATTGCGTTCGTTCGCGGAGGAATTCGGAAATAGCGGGACAGAGTTCGCGATCTGCAATGTGTCGATGGAGGCTGGTAATGGTCAACGAGAAATGTCGGAGGAACGGCAGGGCGGTGCGGTATTGTCGGAACAGCGACGAGGGTGTGCACTCAAGCGTCCCTGAAAGCATCAGTGACTCCAGTTGGTGGCCATTTGCAAGGATCTCCGAGAAAGCTTGCGTATCTGCTGAGAAACAGCCATTGAATTCGATTTGAGTGAGGTGTCGAACAGAAATGGTTTCAGTGGGAAAACGCCAGCGAGGATTATTGATGGACAGAGAACGAAGAATGTCGCGGCTTTGAGCAAGAAAGGAGTAAACAGAGGAACTGCTTCCACCATCCGAGCTGATCGCAAAGTGCGTAAGGTGTTTGAAGATGGGCAATTCAATGTCAACAGCATGGTCAGCCACTCTGAGATGCGATTCAATCAAGGAGACAAGCAGATTAATGGAGGACCATACACGAGAGATAGTCGCTGCAGTCGTGGATTATACGAATGCACCGTTTGCAACATGCGTGTGATCAGCTCTATGTTACCAGAGCAATGTATCTTGCGGAGGTTCAACAACTTTGGAAGTGCATTCATGAGCATACCTGAGATGACGTTCAGTCACATCAAGCGTGTAACAGTGAGATAGTCATACCGACTTGGAATGCCAACGGTTGCGTGACATCGTAGGAAACAGCAAAAACTTTTAAACACCTGACTTGACCAGCGAAATGTGGATCGACCAATATCCGTGTGAGGATATCGGCACTTCGCTGATAGTGCCACACGTCAACGTCTTGACTGCGAACTTCTCCCTGCTGCAAGGGTCGATAATGGCCTTCCGCAGCACCAGGGTCTACAGCAGCAGTGAGATGAATGTCGATTTCACGAAAGAGGAATTGGCTAGCGATGCGCGAAAGCGCATTTGGGACGAGCAGCAGTGACTTGAGGTCGCGTTTAGGTAGGAAGAGAGCAATCTCGCGCCATACCTCCGCAGAGAAGCGAGGCGGGCAATCAGGCTCTCTGAGAAGCTATGCTGGCGATAAACGAGCGTCCTCCCTCCATCGGCTACGATACCCACCATCTCAGGGCGGAGATGTTGTGATTGTATGATGGTCTTGACGTCCTGGTTTTCAGGATCCACCGTCAACACGGAGTGAAGATCTGCCGATATGTTTCAGACGTCACCGTAACATATGCCACGCATCCACACGGCATTTAGACACTTGCCTTGTTGAGCGGACGTGCGATAACCCGCAGCGAGTCTCCCCTTGGCGCGGAGTAAGAGCGCACGAGCGACGTTGGCGGAGGGGAGGTTGGGAACTTGCAAGAGCGATTGGACGGCATTTTCCATGATCGTACGACAACTTTGTCGACGTGAGGAAATATCTCGGAGAATACGGTTTTCTATCAACTTACCCCTGGATGGGGAGATGTTGCAATGCATGCAGGAGTACGTCGGCTTTTTGTGTGTTGTTCAAATTAGCAGTCACATCGCGAATGCTGGCGTCTAAAATACGAGGATTGAATAGGCTCATTGAAATGATGACCACGACAAATGGGAGATGGGGGAGAAAGCAAGAGAAAGAGGCATGTATACTTAAGGGACACAAATCGGGCAACGGTCCGTCGTTTTCCACCTTCGTTACCGGCGGTCCAGCCAGTTTCTCAGGCCAGGCGTTCTCGTCGCGATGCAGTGGCGATGTAAAATCTAGAACACATTTAACAAAGAAAACACGTACATACGAGTGATAAGATGGAATTACTCTGGAGAGCAGTTGATATGCCCCTCCCAGTGGTGACCGTACAGGGACGGGCTTTCGGCCGAGTGTAGGTAGCGAGTTTCGGCCTCGGGGAATTCCAAGGAAGCTTTCCTGAAAAGATGTTTCAAATTTGATGTAGCAAAACGTGATCACGTAATCAGGAACACTGAAATCTAGACCGGAACGTATACAAATGAGTACGGATAAGAAGAGGCGCCATAAGGTCAGTTGAACAAACCCCACTGCATGCTACTAGTGTCACCGTATCATAGGGACTTTTTGGAGCCATCGAACTGGAGAGCATGATTGCAACACAAGTGTGTCTTCCCCTTTTGTTTCTCTCCGACTCAGCATGTGCCCTCTCGCTGATCAAAGCTGTGTATGTTGCGCCGTTCACGAATGAAAAAGACTACTAGGTCTGGCAGTATGTGCTATATCGTACACCCTGGTCCCTGATCTCACCCAACTGAGTGCCCAGCAACTCGGTCGCCCGAATCAGCGAACCTGTGCTTCTTCTTCGGTAACGAAGCAAAAACAACCTGCGTACAACACGCTCCACACCGCATGGTTTTTATCGCTCTCACACTCTTCATGTCTTATGTCTATGGCATTGACGTCCCCGGCAGACGAGTACGTCGACGTCGGCAAAAGTATAATAATAATAAATATACCCAATGGGTAAAAAAGAAAGGAACCAGATCATATTGACAAGCGATGGGAGCTGATGTCAAGTCCCCTGATGAACTTGATTAGAAATCGCGCGGTGATTTGCCTGACGCGCATCTGTCTTGGACCATCTCCGTGGGTCCTTTTGACTATGCGTCTTGAGACTTGGACTAGTTCCACCATGGCTACGCAAGCACGGAGGCCCAAGCCCAAGGTGAGAAGAAAATGCCTTATGAATTTACATTTGGCAGCCATCATGGCAAGTATGCGTCGCTTACGGCCAACGGACGATCCATACTACTGGTGTTGATTACACAGATAAACCACGTCTAACGATACACGAGTGAGCCTACGTCGCACTGAAACTAGCAAAGCCAACAAGCTAAAAAGTTCTGCCGGTGGTACCGTGACTACCATGTGACGTACCAGCACGAGTTGCTACGACGGGCATGGTCCATTTGCAACGTGTTGAACAATAAAAGAGAAAAGATGCCACTCAAACCCAATGATGGTAGATACGTCCTAAAGAGATTCAAATACTATTTGGGGGGCTTGAAGCGCGAAGCCCTTCGCGTGAGGCAACACAACCGATACAACCATGTCGTACTGGGAACAACACCCCCGCCTCGACTCCGAGTCGAGGTAGCTATGCGACCAAAAATATATATGGCAGGTGAGAGAGAAGATTGTGATAAGAACACGAGAAGGACGAAATGAAAGGGAAAGGGTGCGCCGTGATGAGAAAAATAATGTGACGCCCTGTAATGATACAGCTTGTTTTTCGATGAAATGGTTAGACGACTTTTTTGGTTGATCTACATATTGGGCGGCGGAAGATGAGGATGGAAACCCGAGTAGAATCCTGAGATGCAACGAGCCCGAAGAAGTGGTGTGTCATGTCCGTTAAAAGGTTTGCATAGCGTTGTCATAAAACTCGGCTTGCGCGGAGGAATTGTATCCCTGTTGGTTCTGTTGCTGATGTTGGTGTTGAGGGCTCGGGTCTTCCTGCGGAAGTAACATGGGAGGGTGGAGGTAGGTGGCAAAGAAGTTGTCCTCGTCCTGCGGGAGCATGGGGGGGTGGAAGAAGTCCATCGGCGAATCTTCGGTCGGAAGCATGGGAGGGTGAACCAATTGAGGAGACCGGTCTGCGTTGAGTGTCGGGGGGTGCCAGAATGCGTTCGTAGAACCGCGGAAAACACTGAATGATGAGAAGAACGGGAAATCCATCGAAGAACGACGAGAGTGGGATGCAGTGGAGGAGTGGCCTGAGTACGAGTCCGCGTATGAGGAAAATGAAACAGCAGACGATGGGGGCTCGGACGCCGAGTCCGTGCTCATGCGGCGGCGTTTGATCGTCCTCTGCTCATTATTGGTGGCAACCTCTGTCTCCAACGTCTCGACTCCCGAGAACGGAAGTGCGTCGGGTGGGGTTTGAAAGTTCTGGTTCAGATAGTCGGGATGATACGGACCGGGGAATGGATTGTAGACGTTCGAGTAGTTCGACTGATTATTATAACCAGCACTCTGTGTGTCAGGCCCAAGCGCTCCCAGCAGCTCTGACGATGTGCTCTGAGTCGTCGGTTCTTCATTGTATTCGTAAGCGGGTTGGGTAGTCGAGTCGGGTGCTAGGGTTGGGGAACGTTCTACGGTTGGCGAAGTCCGGCAACTCCCATCTGGGCTCACAGAAGGAGTTTCGGACGAGTCCGGGCCGGCGCGGCGAGCATCATGGCGCGAACGTTTGCGAATTACATCTGATTTCATGGAAATGGGTCTTGCTGACCCATGCAATTTGTAACTGTGACGAGGCGTGCTTAGCGAACGCATAACCGGCGAGAAAACACGTCACTCACTATAGGCCACATCTAATGTTAGACGTCATGTAACATGAGTTGTCGTGCCACGGGACCATAGATATGAAACTTACGCATTGCAAACTGTCTTACCCTCGTCGTCCTTCCTCCAGAGCGGCGTTGCGGTGGTGTGGCAGTTGTAGCATTGGGCTGTGCCGACCGCTCCACTGAGCTGAGTGGTGTGTCGCATGTACCGAGGAGACCCACCAAGGACGTCAACCACTTCCTGGCGAGGAGCCGCTTGAGTGCGGGCCTCACCATGGTTGGCGCGCATACTCTTGGGGCGTGGGCGCTTGTGCTTCCAAGAGGATGAGTTTCCTGAGACTCAGTTAGGGCATCGAACGACACATACCAGCTTGCAGTACAAGCCACATGCGTTGCAATTCAGCTCGTCATTGAGACCGCGGCGCCAGAGAGGCGTATGCGTGGCACCACAATTTGAGCACTCGGCCTTTACCCCCCCAGGGGCAGAGTTGCTATTTGCGCGAAGCACAGCCGGGTTGACGCTAGTGGCGGTGGCACCAGGGCCGGATGAACGTGTTATGGGAGTATTCTGGGTTTTGACCGTGAGGCTGGGTCGACTGCTGGTGGTATTGCCCCGGGTTCCCGCGCTAGGGCCAAGCTTGGTTGGAGAGATGGTTTGAGGAGGGGAATCCTCTGTGGGTTGGGAGAGGGAAAGCGTGGATGTGGAGATGTTTAATTCGTTGTTACTGCGAGAAGACTGGGAATCGGAGCTAGACGAGTCAGGGCCAGAGGGCTCTTGCATCAGGATGTCATCGTCATTCGTGAGGGTGGACTCGTTTTGCCCAGTGAAGGAAGAAGACAACTGGTCATCTGCGGGATCAAAGCTACTGAGGATCTCATCCAGCGGAAGCTCGATGGTAGGACGGAGAATGCTGAGACCACGGGAGAAAGTGTTGGTGACATCTTCACCATAATTCATAGCACTGGAGAGGGAGGGCTGCACGGAGAGGAGGGCGGAAGGACCAAAATCATTCGAGAACAAGGGGGGAAACCAAAGCGAGGGCTGGTCATCAGTCGGGTACTTACGCTTCCGGGAGCCAGCAGAAGCGTCCGAGTCAGTATGGGTAGATTCGTCGCTAGCGACGTGAGAGCGGGTGGCCTGACGACCACGCCGGGTGGAAGTCTCCTTGAATTCCGCAGAAGGGCGGAGGTCGGGCTTTGGGACGGTAGTGTTCGGAGTGGCGGGAGTGGGTTGATCCACCGAGAAGGTGAATTGCATGCGTTTAATGGTTCCAGGCTTCGCATTCTGGCTAGCCTCACGGCTGCGTTCTCTTGCGACGGCGCGCTGGCGAATGAGATCTGTGGACGGATTGCGCTTATAATCGGGGGCCTCAAGCTCCTCGATGCTCCTATGGGAGTCGAGTCAGGGTATAGGGCGGCTAATGAGACAATGGCAAGATGAGACGGACCTGCCCTTTTCTTTGTCGAGTTTGTCGCCCATGATCTTGGAGAGCTTTTTGAACTCACGCTTCGACTTTGCATTATCAGTGTCGACGATGAGGTTCTGGAGATGCCAGAGGCGCCAACTCAAGTTCTCGAGCCGCTGGCCCTGCTCGAGGTAGCTGGCCACCTTGGTGCAAACCTAGAGGAGATGAAAAGGGGTGATCGAGGGGATGGAACCAAAGGGCGCACCTTCCATGTCTTGGTGAGCGACTCGGTGTCGCTTAGATTTGAGAATGCGACGAAGGATTTGTTACCCTGTTGGCGATGATAAGTTGAGTGCGTGGTGAGAAAGATAAAGTGAGTAAATTAATTACCTTGAACTTGAGGTTGACAATGGAGGGCATGAACAGAGAGCGAGAAGCTTGTTCGTTCAGGCGGTTGAAGCGATCGAGGGCTTGAGGGATGCCTGTGACAAGGAGGGACGAGGTATAAGAGATACCGGCAAGGCAAATGAGATCCAAAAAAATGATGGGCTTAATGAGTCAGCGCGCACGTTGCAAAATTTTGACAGGACGAAACCCCGACCTTCCTAGCAGCTCCGTTTGGGATTTTGGCAATACTGCGCTATAATAAAACAAATCTCATCCGTATGGAGGACGGTCCAGGACGGCCGTCCACCTCGTACCCGTACGGTCGTCCAGGTCTCGGCAGAACCTGGTAGCCATCCTTTTTCTGCTATTCTTGCCCAGAACGCTGGTTGCCAACCCCGATGATCCCGTGCCGATGTTCCGCATCCGATTATTCACGGAAGTCAAGCTTAGCGTTCTTGAACGAGACCCCTGGTCCGAAGCATCTTAATCTTCTCACCACAGTCACTTGTTTTGATTGCGGCCCCTTCGCCTTGCCCTAGCCGATCCGACGAGTTCCAGTCGTGCCAACCTCGACACAAAATACCCTTGACCCTAACCCGTTCCTGTGTGCGTGCTCCAGCCAGGAAAATATTGATCATTTAGCCATTCCACATCAACTTCCCACTCGCAGAATCCTGGTCACGGGACCTCAATGACTGCCTCGAGGCCCCAAGCCTTCGACGCGAAATGACCGCGCGAGTGGGGCCGAATCAGGAAGCGCTGGGTCTTGCCGCAAGGGGGTACTTACCCTTACGACTCCACTCGACAACTCACTACTGGGGCGGACAGCTACTTGGCGAAACTGGAACGCCATAACAACTTGTCACTGGAGACATCCAAGGTACACACTCGAAACATGCACAGCCGCACAGCTGCACAGCTTTCCTGCCATCATATCATACGGTCCTGACCCGTCCGACGACGGTCAAATATAGGTGCGACGCTTCCAGACGGCCCACCACTGGTTTGGCCTCCGTTCTAAAAGGAGGCCCCCAAGAGGGTGTTCTACTCTAGCCTTCTGCGGCGAGCGTATCTCCCAAGTGTGTCAGCCAGTGGCGAGCGTTTCTCGCCTCGTGTTCCTAACAATATCCTTTTCCGGTCCACAATCAACGCCTACGTCCACCCATTGGCACCAACGTGACGTGTCGATCTCCCCATCCAAGATAGTGGCTCGCTGTTAAGCCCATGACGGCATCCTCATCACGAACAAACCTGGGGTGACACTGGGAGCCTCTGAATAGAATCACGTGGGGGAGGAGCAGGATCGTTATCGCTCCATAAGGGTTAACGCGCCGTGGTCCACAGTTGAGATGGTGGCTTGATAGGTACGACTCGCGATAAATGGCCAAGACGTGCACGCATACCTCATGTCATCCGACGCCGTTGAGAGCCTCAGGAGTGGAACGCCGACTCGGACGTGCGCTGGCAGTATGCTTGCGATGCCGTGTGGCGGAACAGAGGGACGACAGATCGTTGCCCCATCACTTCCTGCAGAGTGGTGGAACATCGCCTTTGATGTAAACGGTGGCAGCTGAGCAGGTATACACCTTTCATTGTCGCACGTGTATCACTCTTGGCTGGACACGAGCACGTTGTGTCTTCCATTTCAAGGTTCGAAGCCAAGACATCAGGTAAACAGGGGCTTTCCACCGCCGCGTCCGAGGCGTTGACCAATGAGGGGGCTGCGATATGATTGTAAGTAAGTAGAGATATGGAAAAAGAAGTCCTGATCCCAAGGCGCCGGGTTGCAATTGTATCGTTCCTGGAGACTCCGGGACCCTGCGATCAGTGCCCTAATATATGAAGTTTGAATTAACATCGTGTTGCCAGCTTTCAGCCAGGTGATTCACTCTCACCATGCTCCACTGTGGAGCATCGTTGCATCCGGGCTTGTTCAAATCCCTTGATTCGGGCACTACCTACCACTTTGTGTTGTAAAAAGGACTTTCCGAGGGCTTTTCATGCATTGTGGAGTGAGTGGGTATTGCCATTGAGTGCCTTCATTCCCGGTTCGAGTGCCGCTCACGACGCACTCACGACCTGTCTTCTCCACGACCAACGATCTGCCAAACTTGGCACATTCGACGTCGTTGATCCCAGATCTGCGGGTCACTGGGCGTGAACAGCAAAGAACACCCCCTTCGAGGTCTAGCCCGCATGTAATAAGTTCGGGAGCTATGATCAATTTGCTCATTGCTCACGTGTCTCGTTGTCTCTGTCTCCCTGCACTGGCTCGCCGTAATAACTTCTAGACTAGAACCTTGGCCCTTCGTATGTTTGAATACACGTTTCATTCCCGTCTTTACGCGTGTTGTGGCTGGCGTGGTGAGAATAGGAGATCAGTCAGCGCATAACCGGCAACGTTGACGTTGACTGGTGCTTCTCCCTGCGTAATTTATCCAATCGTCCCATATATTCACGGAAGACAACTTCTGATCTCACACAGTAGAATTAGAACAGATATATTGCAGTGAGTACTCGTGCACGTGCAGAAAATATTTCGTCAGGTTTTGCATCGAGCCACATCGAACGTATTGTCAACCGGTGTTTCTGGAGTTAGTGGGGGATAGGGGGGGAACTCTAGCGTAATTTCACTCACGCGATGTTGTAACTTTTGGCCAATCAGGGACAAGGTGAGACACAGGACGAGTCCGCCGGAGAGTCTTGCCGAGAGAAGGCTCAGAGTCAAGGTGGGAGTGCGTTATGCACTGCCTCCTCCCAGTGAAAACGAAAAAAAAACCCGGTCGCCGAATGTAGAGGAGCGATCGGAAATAAGCAGGGGTGGAATTTTACGTCGACGAGTCCTGTAGGAGATAAGAGATTAGGATCATATCTATATCTCTGAACGCGGGAATGAATTGATTGCCGAAGGATACCAAATCTCCGTCAATGTTCAACGGTAGTCGAGGGACTATCAGGATCACTAGGGACCGCTGTGGTAGCACTCGCACGACTCGCGTTGCAATTGGACGCTAGAGCAGAGATTTAGATAGGTCGTAAATATAGAGGGTGCAGAATATGGTAGTACTCACGACGTTACATAAGAGAAAAGAGAAGGAGAAGGAAAAGGGGTGCGAAGTGCACGGGCCTGTACACTGTGCGGCACAGTGCAGGGATCCGAATTCATGACATTTTCCTAGCGGATACAAACGACTCGGAGTTACTTTCGAAGCTCGATGGATTTCGTTCCGGCCTTGATGAAGGCGACGGGGATGCTGGCTTCATCGATAAACTCAAAGAGCTGCGCGACAAACTGCGAGGCACCAAGGTGACCAATGGCCGAAATTCGAATGACCACAGACCGAAGACGTTAAACATCTTCGCCTGAGTTGACGAGTGGCTCAAACAGCGTCTCGTCAATAGATCCAAGATGGGCTGCTCAAAGACCCTCTGCACCACATCCAAGTCACGGTATGCAGCAAATCACTGTCGGCTTTCGCAAATGCATACCCGGAGTTCTCTGGCCATGTTGTGGAGGTGGTGCGGAACGAACGGGTTGGTTGTGTTCAATAGACACGAAGGTAGGCATCTCGGCAGCAAGGAAGCCAAAGTGCAGTTCGCCGAACAATCGGTGTATGTCTAAGAGGGTATTCGCAAGCGTAGACGATATCCGAGACTCTGCTCTCAGGATCAAACATTTAACCAAGGTGTTCGCAGACTGGATATAAGTTACCAGTGATTGCGCTTGTCCAGACGTGACATTAGCGAGCTGCGCCCAGGCGGGGTAGACAAGACCCGAGAGAATGGTCGTGGTCTCTCTCGTGGACGGGAGCGCACCGTGCGCGCACAAAAAGAGTAGTACGACGGCACATACATCCCACGCTTCGACAGTGAGAGCCAATATAAGTTCGCCTTTGCCAGTGCCAAGGAACCAGCGGAGTGCCTGTTCGTCGATGCTGGCGTGTTACAACGCAATCACGTGCCGTTTGCAACATCCGAGTTAGCCGAGTGGTACTACAAGTTGACACAACGAAGCCACGGATACTATTGTCCCAAACTTCTCACTGGTCGGACCAATCAACCCCTTCGAATGACGAACTGCCCGACTTTGCTGACAAAGACTCAACGTCTTCAGCAAGTATCGGGCTTTCGTCGAACATCGAAGAGAGCGAGCGCGTTGCTAGTTCCCGTGAGAGACTGACCTTGCGGCCAGTGATCGATGATGGTCTACGTCTAGACGGTTCTTGCCGGGGGCCACGCTACAAAACTGTTTGCATATCATACACGGCAGCTGAGCTCGTTGGTGGTCGTACTTATCTACTCTTGTTCATATCGTGATCATCCCGCCTCAAATACTCTTGCTCCAGCAACCAACCCGACGATCCGCTGCTTAAACACGCTCACCTCGGGCACAAAGAGGTTCTTGACCGCTTCGATCGTCTGCGTCTTGAGCGTTCGTACGTTGAGCTCATTTTTCGCTTTCATGATCCGAACGATCACCGCGTCGAGGTAGAGCCTGCGATCCGAGTCAATGTGGGATTGCGTACGTTTCGATTCTTCGGGCTGTCTAATTCGAGGCAGTACATACACACGACGCGACGTGCGTGTGGGCGATGGCAATCAGTCAATGTACCGTATCCTTTGCCTGGATAGAGTTGATGTGCACTTTGGCCCTCGGAAACGTTAAGTCGGTATGAAAGTAGAACACGTCCTCCTCATCGACGTCTCTCCCTACAGGTCGTTTCCGGATGACCTTTTTGTTGGCACAGGCGAGACTGTGGAGGGTCCGTTTGAGCTTGGACGCGTCTGGTGTGTGGTCTCATGTCAGCTCGGGTGGTATAAGGATAAGACGCCTGACGCGACGCGGCGAGTCGGGGTCGGAAGCTCACTTAGCTCAGCAACTTCGGCTCAGAATGATATCACTGGCACCAGTACTATACATATGATCTTGTCAACATCGACGGGCAAAAAGGAGCCAGCAAACTACAACCCCCTTAAGAACGGACCAACCGGGTCACCCAGAAGTGTTTTGAACGCGGTATCAATCTCCAATAAGGGATCCTGATCCTTAGGTAAAAATTCGACTCGAGCTGCATTCGCCAGCAAGCCACCAAGGCACCTATTGCCCAACTCCCAATTCTCTTGGTGGCCTTTACCAGCTTGAAGAGACGAACGGAGCTCCTTGTCTAGTATAAAATCCCTCTTCTCCTTCCTGCACCCAGCGGCATCGACTCTGAGCCATGCGTCCAATGGTCGATCGTGCTTACGAGACTTGCCGTCGTCATACCGAAGGCTGATCCAGATCAGGACCCAAATGAACGACTCCGCGTCGTGCTCGTATGCATGTTTTACGTAACCTTGAAGCGCCCTGTCCGTAAGGAGAGCCGCTGCCATGAACGGGACCGTGCCAGTGCGTTCGGTTCCAGTAGCGGTCTCTTGGGTCGACGCCAGGTCGAAGTCATTCAACACCCCCACGATCCTCCCATTGTCTACACGGTACATCAGATTTGACGGGCTGATGTCTCGGTGGTAAACCTGCTTCTTCCAGAGAGCGAGGTGACCTTGATTGAACAAAATAAATAAGCCGATCCAAATCTAGTGATAGACATCACTTACACAGCACCGTGTCCCACCACGCATGCAAAAAGTCCAGCCCAGTGAGTTCGGTGATGGGTCTCAATTTTCGAAAAATGATCATATATAGAATACGAGCTCCTTCAGTCTTGAGGCCGAGACGCTCTCTAACCTCGGCGGTGGAGGTATCCTTAAATACCTTGTACCACACCATATCCGGCACGTGCCCCTCGACAAGTTTATCATCTTTCCCAATGTCGTGTACTCTCTGCAAGATTTCGGGCTCGCTCGTGCGCGTGGCCTCTGCCCAGAAGACCTTGACAACTAGTTCCCTGGCATCATCTGGGTCGGTGAGATCGTCGCTCTTGACGGAGAACAGGTTCGTAGCCCGGCCGTTCAATCCATAGTGCGTTACCCGTTCCTCGTCTGACAGCTCGAGGGTGACCTCAATCGTTTTACCCTTCTCATCAGAGAGAGTCGTCTTGTGAGATTCGGGTCGAGGCCCAAACTTCGGGTCTATATCTGGATGCAAGCCCCAGTGTCGTTCTCGGAAGCGTTGCATTGCGAGAAGGAGGACCAGGAAACGTGGCAGGTCCTGGACGAAATTGAATCCGGAGCATTGAACGATGCCCTGACGGTCATACCGCCAAAAGTAGAGGACGTCACCTGTCATGCTAGATAGGTGAACAAGCCGTCAAGGATGTAACAATACGCACCAATGACGACGAGACCAAACGCATGCAGGCGAGCGGCGTGAGCAGCAAACATTTCTGCTGAGTAGTAGCCCGCCTGGACGATGGGAGAGTGCTCTTCTCGATGTGTAGGTTTCACGCGTTTCGACCGAGACTCGGGGGAATCGAGATGATCGGAATTCCTTTTACGAGTGTTTGAATTGAAATTGATAGCAGCGGACGTCTTGTGTTGACGAGCAGACCGCCGGACTGTAAAGAATATCAATATCATTATGAGGTCAACGTGCCGAAATACTCGCCAGGCTCTCGGGGAGGGGGTCGGGGATTGACGCCAGAGGACACATGTGCCTCTGGGAGCTCGTCCGAGTCTGGCTCATTAATATCTAATGTGAGATATCTTTCTTGGGGTGGGGTATGTTTCTGTGAAGAGTATCGTTCCGGAGGAGGTTCCATATTGTTCTTTGCTTTCTTGAATTCCACGAAAGTGCGGATGTCACGCCACTCGAACGGTTTCTCCTTCTTTGAGCTCGGAGGCTTCGTAGCCACTCCAAGGAAGAGATCCTTCTGTGAACAGATGTTCCCCGGCGACCCATCCATATCACAGACGTCTTCGTTGGATACGACGATGACATCTGGCTTGCGGCGAGAAACGTGATCTTGGTGTTTTTGCTGTATCTCCATTGGGTCGTTGACATGAAAACAGACTGAGGGACCTTCGGCTGGCCGAATGTCTTCAATTCCGAGCTCCTCAAGGAACAGGAGCGCAGTATTGGCCGCTTGCACGAACACAGGGTATAATTCCTTCTCGGTCTGTATTCCGGAGCTATGCAAATCAATCAGTGTTCGTCAAGAAATCGCGCCACAAGAAAGCGCACTATTTTCTGAGAGCCTCCTTGATTTCGTGCGCCTTTATGCCCTCGACCGGAGTCTGGTCCTCGCCGTTGCAGATAGGAAGGACTTTGTCCAAGCACCGTTGGAACAAGCACGTCTTGTAGGCGTCGTCGACCGATGTTTGCGACTTGTTGGTACAATCCACGAGGAGATCCTTCAGCATTTCGTCAATGCCACATTCTTGAAACCTTCCAACATCTCGCGCGATCCACGGTCGAATATCAGACACTCTGTGCGCAAACGTTGAAATAAGTTGAAGCAAGACGGAACGGAACGCTCACTGTATTCCAACAGTGTTAATGTGCTCGCTGATTGTAGCTGAACCTTTTGCTTGTGGCGTGCTTTGCAAAGCAGGGTTCGGAGGATGGCTGGCTTGTGGTCGCTGTGGCGAAGTTGTTGGATCCTGGGTCATACTTGAGGCTTGAGCTGGTCAAATCAACTGAAAGCCCGGGGGTGTAATCGAAGACAGACCAAGTTGTGCTGCTCGGGTGGTATAAGGATAAGACGCGACGCGGCGACTCGTGCGGATATCGCGATCACGTGACTGACATCCTCTCACCGAATTTCGAAAGTTCGATTCAGTCCTCACCGTCTGCCACCCCTCCCCGCTTCATTTTAACTCGCCAGGACCCTCTGTATCCTCATGGAGTACTGTGGTGGTGACCGCTCTCCATCTTTATCTTTCCCTCTGATCGGAAATGGCTCGACGACTGTCAGGATCTCGCGACCGGCGACTCGAAAAGAGACACAAAGGAAGTGAGTAAATCTCGAAACTAGGGAATATACATGACCATGATCGATTACTTATACATGTGCGGCATCATTATCGTATTGTGTGGAAGAGACAAAGGATCAGAGACAAAGGATCGGAGACAAGGAGTCAGAGACAAGGAGTCACAAGGTGGCACGGTAGCGGTTAGTGGCGAGACCATGGGTCGACAAGAGCGAAAGTGACAAGAGCAATAGGAGAAGAGACGTGGAATCTGACATCACCCCCCTTCTAAAGCCGAGGCTCCGGACGAGGCGGCCGCTCGAACATGTAGTCAGG
>JBBPNA010000510.1:0-18625 GCA_038090555.1 Boletus subcaerulescens | reverse complement strand
GATAAGAGATAAGGTCATGTGACTGATCACGTGACTAGGCATGTGACTGCTGACGTGATAAGGATCACGTGACTTGATAAGATAAGAGTTGCAAGGGTTATCTGTTAAGACTTAGCTATGTGGTAAGTGATAAGAGGCGAAGACGAGAGGATAAAGGTTGCGAGTTATAGCGTCTGTTTACAGGCATCTGACAGCCTTCCAAGCCTTGCCACTAATTACATCCCCAGCAAATGACATGTGTGAGACCTGCTCAGCATCTGCCCAAGGCAAAAATAGCCTCATGCTCACGGACGCGGTAATTCTGTCATCCAAGATACATTTAGCGAAATCACATCTTTTCACTGAGGGACCCCTCGGAAAGAACTTACACCCTGACGACGCTCAGGATCGAGTCTGCGCAATTCCTTTGATATGCTATCCGCCGAAAGTTCCTCTTCCATGTCAGATATTCCAATATCGAGCAGCAAATCGCTCTTCGTCAGTGCACCAGTGTCACCAGTACTGCGAGTACGCCTTCGACTCGGGTGATCAGCGCTCAGTGGCATTGACGTTGGGTGGGGTGGTGTATAGTGGACCACCAATTCCTCCTGATCCCTCCTCCGCACTTGCCTTCGTTTCTCCAAAATCAGCTGCTCCCTTGCCCTAATGGCATCCTTGGTTGGCAAAGCAGGTGCAGCCTGCTCCTCCACTGGACTCCTGAACGAAGGTCCCATATAGACAACCGAATCCATTGCAGTGCGCTGTATTGGTAATGGTAAGGGTCATGAAGGCTGTGATATAGGCACGCTGCAAAAATCGTCCATCAAGAGATCCATGTCGATCTCTGTCTGCATGCTATCGTCTCCGGTGTCACTGCTTGGATTGGCACTGGATTGGCTGGTTTTGATACCCTCCGTCACCAACTCCATCCGAACCTGGGAGCGTGCGCTTGGCTTCTTGGTGCTTGGGCCAGAACTGCCTTTGACATCGTCCATAAGTCAGTCAAGGGCAGACTGCATTTCGCCGAGTTGGATGGATCCCACCGAGTCTCGCAATCCCATCCCTCGGCTTCCACTTAGATTGAAGCTTGTCTCGAGCATACCAAAACTTGACTGCAGCCGTGGTGGTGTAGACTGTGATCGAAGTGGCTCCGCTATTGATGGTCAGGTAGGTAGTGAATCATCATCTGCGACTGCAGGCCATGCATCACCATCCGTGGTATCCTCTGCATTATGTTCGACATCTTCTTGTCCATCAACATTGGCAGTAGCAGAACTTATTGTGCACTTCTCGATGGTCTGGATGATCGCAAGCTCGGCACTGATATCAACATTGCCAGGTGTCGTGTCCAAGTGTCACTCGTCCTCCCTGTCCGACCCTCCGACATCTGGTGCAACATTACTCTGTCCATCGTTTATCCTTCCGTCCACTTTCTCAGCTGCGAGTAGCTTTGCATGGGGTACAGGGGAACCAGGGGCAGGTGATCCCAACAGGCTTTCCATGCTCCTTTTCCGCATCAACCTCAGATGAGCATCCTCTCTGCTAATTGTCGTCCTTGGCATACACTCGCTATACAATTCTTGCGTGCTTGCAACCTCGTGCAGGGGAGATCCTGTCCACATGGATGGGGATACAGATCTGAGGGTGGGAGAGCCAGTGGGTCTGGATGAGATGTTGAGCAGGGAATCAGATAGTCGAGGCATCGCCTCTGAAGGAGACGGACTGTGGAATGAACCGGAGGTGGAAAAAGAGTGTGGGTTAGGAAGGGGAGGAGTACTCGTTGTGAACGACGCATTGCGTGGGATAAGGTCCAACAGTCTGGGGACAGCGTCCGTGTTGTCGGATGGTGGTGGATTGAGGACCATTTGAAGCTCTGCCTCCAAGTCAAGATTCGACAAGGACACCTCCAACTGACTGATTGACAAATTTGTAGGGTCTAGAGGGTCATCGAATGAAGTATAGGACAGCTCGCCAACCTCTTCCTTCACGTTTGATATAGAGAAAGGGTCCGCAGTAGAAAAGGCTACATCATAATCATCAGCGTCAGAAATGGAAAAGGACGTCTAAACCCACTGCCATGACTAATCTTGGGGGAGCTTTCATCTCTCGGCAATTGTAATTTGAAGCATGGAATGAGAGAATCTCGATTGGAGTGCTTGCTGCGTGCAGGTTTCTTTGCTGGGCTCGGTGACAATGGCGTCATATTGACGTCCGCTTCAACTTCATCCATTTGGTGCTCTTGGCGTGCGCGCTCGACATGCATAGACCTCCCAAGAGGAATGTCTAAGCTAGAAGATATATCCATCGAGGAATCCACTGTTCGGGGTGTCGAAGGAGAGTCATGCACGAGTCAGCTAGAATGGTGCAAGGGGAAGCCTGGGGCAGACATTGCGGAAGATGATACATTGGCTCGATGTCGCGCGTGCTGAGCGCTCTGCGTGATGGCTGCATCCGTACGGGTTGGTCCATGGCTCGAGGCTCATGGAGTGATTGATTGGGAGAGGTGATGGTGGCACAAGCCTGAGTGGCGGGGCTACTAATGCTGCTTTGGCCCAAGGGATCAGATCAATCATGGGCAGCAGTGGATGCTCTTCTTCGGTACTGACTAAAGGACTCTTCGTGACGGGTTCTTTCTTGATGAACCCTTGATAAGCTTTGGACTGCTGCCTCATTCTGAGATGGCAGGGCCACTTCAAGTTGCTCAGACTTCTAGTAGTAGATGCAGATAACTCGTGACTCCTGACAATGTTATTCGGTATTACTACTGCGACAAAGAAATAGCATAGTAGAACTCTTTGTCGAAGTAACTGTTCAACCAAAAAGACTGAGAAAAATGTGAACTATTGCTACTCGTAAGACGTGGATCAGCAGCTCTGCCGAAGTGAGGAACAAGATGGGCATAAGATCTGATTTGATCGAGAGGAAAAATGTCACCCAACAATGTGCCCGAGGCACGCGTTGCCCGCTTTAATACATGTAGTCCTGTTGCTGGATCAACCTGCGACCGCTGTTGAGGGGCCACATCAAACCGTCGAGCATAAACGAGAAAATGTTCATCCCACGTTATCTTGCATCCTCTAGGAGAAAGAGGACACATAATGAGGCAAATCTCAATGATGGCGTGACCTATTAGATGAGACCCAAAGTTATGTTCATTAGAGATACTATATATCACACCTGTAAGACCACTAGAAGGCCATTCATGGCGTCCATCTATGTGTAATATTGCTGCATCGCGGCGGCCGTATTCCCATGCGTGGTTGGCGGGGTGAGCATTGATTGTAAATACCGGGCCAACAGAGGTGCGATCGTAGTGCAACTTCTGCTGGAGACGAACTTTGTACCAGACTTGAATCTCACTGAATGGTAGGTGAACATCTGCATGTGCACGTTGCTGCCCTCCAAACAAATGAAAATTCTGGGCATAGGGTCCTTCACGACCCAGGTAATCGGCAATGGCTGGGCAAAGGTCTGGAATGTTGAACATTTCAGCAGCTTGATCAATTGCAATGCACTTGATTGAAGGGTCGTAGTTGAGACGGAAAGCAGTCGGTCCAGATGTAAATGTGCGGATTGGGTGTGGAATAGATCCCGGGACAGCGGTCAAAAGTGTCTGAGCAATGGAGAAGAAGTTGGGAACAGGACACTTCGGAGCCCAGATATCATTGAGCAATGCTGTGGGATGCTCCTCAGAATCCTCATCCTCTGCACTTGGATTGTCTACATCACCCGCTGCTAAATCGACTTCTGAATCCGGAATGTCTTGGCCATTATCTGGGCCATTACGAAGGGCGGAACTGAGCCAAGTTGCTGTCTCGAAGGCCCGGCATCTCTCGATGCAATCCAGGTAGTGGCAAATCTGCGAGTCGAAATTGTGATGGTTCGTCGAGGCTGCTGGGTCTTTGATCACCTCGACGTGTGCATGTTCGGTCGTATCCACTGACCATTGTACCGGTACATCAATCTGGCTTACGCTGGGTGCGACGCTCTGCATTAACTCGAGTTTGGGAATTTGCCAGTGGTCCAAAGCAGCTCCGCTTTTCGCTCCCCTTCGTAGTCCTTCGTCAGTGATGGTAGATTTGTGTTCGTGGAACTTAGCGAGAGCATCCTTGATCTTGTCATGTGTCGAAGAAGTAAGGACATGGGCCTGGGCAAGGTATTGAAAGTCCATCAAGGCATGGATGGCTATCACAGTGCCTGTTGGCATAGCACCTGCAATGACAGGCACAATGTATCACTGGACGTCGTGTTTTGTACGACCAGTAACCTGCTTCAGCGTGGTAATACTGTCCTTGAAATGGCGCAAGCCGACAATTGGCTGTAAAACGGAATAGCGGAAGTTGAGTTCTTGGGACCTGAGAGCATTTTTGCACCACTGGACATCGTGATCCCAGAACTCCCCATACCAATGGTGCAACACCTCTGGGGAAAAGAAGTTGGCATGATCAGATAATGGCCAGTCACGGAAAAATGGTTCGGCGACTCCACTGAGCCTGAAGCATTCACATTGAGTGAAGTACCTCTCCACATTGTCTGGGTCGCATGTAATGCAAGTGAGTTGTGCGAGCGTAGTTGCACGGGTATGCTGTTCGTGACAAAAGGCATCACCGAATTCCTTGTAGGACGCCATTGTTACTGGTGAGGTCTTGCCACGCACACACACCAGCATGCAAGCTTCTGGTGTATCGACAATATATGCAGTGAGAGGGGTGAAGCAATGCCGAAGATTCCCAACAGGATCGGACATCATATGCCCAATATGAGCAGCAGTTTTGAGAGGTTCAACAATGATGTCGAGGCATTGATGAAAGAGGCGCGCATCGAGGACGGAACACATTCTTTTATTCGGGTGAAGGAACTGGGAAATTGGCATAAGCGCGAGCAATAGGAACACATGTGAAGAGGCCTTGTTCTGCACAGCCATCCTAATATTGGCCAGACTGATTAGCAGGGGATGGGCGGCCTTTCCGCCGCACATGTTGGTGATGTGTGTCTTATCTGAGGATAGAATTACCCCGCAGAGCGTTGCACCTTCTGGAAGCTTGGACTGTATCAATCAAAGGGAGTACACGGAAGTGATTGAATACAACTTACTTGCATCCACCACGCGACTTCAGCACTCATCCATTCGGTATACTCTCAGACTATCCTCTCCGCTGTGGTGAAAAGACGGAATGGAGTATAGTCCATGTGTGGTGCATAGTACGGATGATTAAATAGTGACTTGATGCAGTCAAGAGCATCGCGGTAGTACAGAATAACAGGATTCTTGGTGGGATGCGACGTAGGTACGATTTGGTAATTCCAACGTGGTCCAGGCAGAAGGAGCTTAGCGCAACCTCGCAACCCCTTCGCAGTCTGAAATGAAAGGGGAAGAGTCCGTATCTACTGGAGGCAATGATTCTTGAATGAGTGGTGAAAGTACAATCACCGAAAAAAAAACGTACCAAGTTCAATTTGAGATACTCGTTGATTTTCGCCATGCTTAGGCCGGACTGAAGAAGATAGTTGGCCACCTGCCAATCATCGTGAGATGCAAATGGGTAATACAGATTACTTCTGCGAAAGAATGAATAGGTATCCATCCCAAAGCGATTGAGAAATGTCTGGCCGACATCATAGACTTTGCCTGCACTATGAAAGAACTGAACTTGATGGCCAAGACCTAGCGAAGCAAGGAGAGCTGTGGACACAGTTGCAGAGGGCTGAGAATTTGCTTGTTTGTTGTCCGGCTCATCTTCGTCGGAAAGGTTCATTGCATCCTGGGAATTGGGGAAAAAATCCATATTGAAGTCCTCATCATCAGGAACAGGGGGGAAATCTAAAGAATGCGACAATGGTGAGGATGGCTCAGGGGAACTGTACTTGGAGGAGCCATTTTCCTCCGTAGCATCCCAGATGGAAAGCGCGACAGGACCTCGCTCCCATGAATTGCACTTGGAAGTTTTTTGTGCAAGATGAGTGGCGACACCCCGATCTGTCGAGAAGTGCTTGAGACACTGTGGGCAGTTTGGCATCGAGCTCAAACTAGTAGGATGCAAGGCAGGTCACGGTGATGGTGGAGTTTGAGTCGAGCCTGAAGCGAGATGGTACTGACTCACCAACAAGCCTGCCCTGACTGCATCGCGTAGCCGTACACATGGATCATGCATGGTTTGCTACTAGCTCGGGGCCTGTGGAGGACTCAGCTGTCAATGTCATGGCGGTGACAATTGCTTGGGTGTCATGATATCGCGGTCGACTCCAAGTGGGCTGGTAATTCCTGAAAATTAGTCAGACTCAGAACACAGATCAAAGGCAAAAATTTACCTACCTTTGATGAGTTCATAGTTCCACTAATGACACAAAGGACGCTAAAGTTGTATGAGGTAGGTGGCAATTTGATCTTAAGTAGGATTACTAGTACATAATCGCCAAATCCTTGGCGATGCATATCCATATGTGTCATTCCCGCTCAAAGGTACGTTCAACTGCCTTCCACCCTAGAAATCTGACTGGCGCATCCATGGCTGGCTCGTCTATGGGCACTGTGGCAACCAATGCCGCTGCGCAAGCCGCCTTGAACCAGGACCTGAGCAGACACGTCTCATCAATCTCTGATGGCTCCGAGTCATCAAAGTCTGAGCCTGAGGTGGCCAGCGCACTTGGGGAGACAAAATTGGCAATGCTGGGCACTCCTGTTACCAGTTCATTCGCTCCCGGCCATTCTTTCCCTGTTCCTGAAACACCTGGGGTTCTGCTGGCTTCAAATTCTTCCTTTTTATCTTTCAGCGGCTTTAACTCTCAACTCGATGCCAGTATCAGTGATGCTGTCCCTGCCAGAGGGACGCCTTCAGCCATCGGAGCACTGAAGCTCCATAGACATGCTGCCATCTCGTTCCATCCCGCTGCCACCCCGTTTCGAAATTCCAAATCTGGTTCCTCTCGAGTTCTACACTATTCAGATACAACATCGGTGAGTGATATCAAAGTTGTGTGCTGATGAGGTGCTTTAACACCTACGCAGGGCGACAAGGTGTATGGTGACGCTGAAGAATGTGAACAGGAGGAAGCACAACTCGCCCTAGCAGTTGCGCGTGCTCAGCACAAAGTTTATAACCTCGAACACCAGCTCGTCGGTGCACGGGTCGAGGAGTCGGAATCATTGGGAAATTTGTACCAGTTCAGAATGCAGGACATGCAACGCAGGGTTGTGGATGCTAATTTTGATATTGGACTGATTCGTCGTGACATCTCCAAGAACGGTGTTCCATTCCAAAGTCAGCACAAGCATTGCCGAACTTCGAGTTCTCTCCACGAGACATACATTGCTGGTATGTACCTTTCTCAGATTGTTGATTCTATTAGCCTAAATTATTCTCCAACAGCTGATTCTGGTTCCTCCGAACCCTGAGTTTTTATTGTACTGGAATATGTCTTGTTGTCATAGATGTTACATATCACAGTATATCGTGTTCAGGAAATCTGTTGTCTGTAGTAATACCTTCCTTTCTCAATCATGTATATATGTGACGCTTCGGGTGGTTTTGTAACGTCCAAGACACGACATATTGGTTTGACGGTCTGCGCATGAATCCCCATCACATTCCTTTCAAGTTCAACCTCTAGCCCGATTCAACGTTAAGTCACAATACTTCCTGATCAACATTGACCTTCCGCTGTGGCAGAGATCTCAGATTTAAGTAACTCCCACTGTCTCTTTGTCCACACTATTGATGATGTATGTATGCCATCCGAGATACCCGTTTCTAATTGACACCTACATCAGATCCCGTGCGGCACGGATACTACTATCCTTTCAATGCCATGGACACCATCCCTTGTGTCAAGCACAAAACCGATTGGCCCTTCCGATGGATTTCAACCAATGTTCGACTTTCGTGGAGTGCCTGGTGGCCTTTGCCACGGTCAAAGGCATTTCTTTTCAATCACACAACACTCTATCCGTTGCTTCTCCGTTCTTTTCTTCAAGTCTTTGAAGGGGTCCTTAATCAGTCCCTTTCACTCTCGATCATGCTGGTGCTTGGTCCAAACTCGACCTGCGACGTCTGCCTCGAGTGTTACACCACCGGGGTCAACATAGCCCATGCCATTTCATGTGGCCATGTCTTTTGCCAAAAGTAAGTCCTCAGAGACGATCGAAAGTGGCCATCCATCTCATCAAAGGGACCTGTGCTAGATGTCTCGACCATCTGATGCAACAAAAGTGTCCCCTCTGTCATGAGCAGTTCTCGCCCCGCGATATTCACAAGCTTCACATGGACCACGATCTGTCCACCATCGCCACTGTCGACTCCCCCTCGGAGCCCGTGGTGATTGCACCACAGATTGACAACGAGTCGCAACAGCTACTTGACGACATTACACGTATCAGGAGGGCAGCAAAGTCAACGAGATTTGGAGGGTGATCAATGAGTGTCGAGCATACTACAAGTCGCAGCCTGGGAATCAGGTGTGTCTCCTCCTACTGTTTCAGATCCCTGACGGCATTGGTCTCATGTCATCTTTATCTCCAGTATACATCTGTCAGGGTCAGCTGCCTTTTACTACATAACCTGTTGGAAGCACAGAGAAAGCTGGTCATGCAAGTGGAACAGCTACGTGAAACGACTGCAACACATGACAAGATACGCGATCACTTGACATCAGAACTCGAAGTGGTTCAGCTCAAGTATGAGGATTTGGAACGTATGAGCCGTGATGAGAAAGAAACTGCACTTGCGATTGAGAAAGGTCTCAGGGAGCATTATGATCAGATGAACAGTTTTTGGAAAGGGTGGGTATTCGCATCATGACGTGTTATCTCTTGCTAACGTCTCGGTTATAGCAAGTAAGTAGATCTGTTTATTTTTGCGCTATCCGCCTAAGGCCCATTTTTAGATGGAGACTGTAAATCATGAATGTCAGTCTTCATGGGAATAACTTGATCGATCTTGTTCAAGTAGGACGATGGCTCCGCCTCCGCCTCCTCTTTGAGCGGTAGAGCTGCAGTATTTCTACAGGAAAGAGCCAAAATGGTCCTTCTCGGGCAGTGGAGACCTGACTTTGTCTCGGGTGGAGACAGCCAAAGGCAAAGTCATTGACGACGAGTATGACTTTCATCTCTCACCTCTTGCAGATGTGACTGCACCATTGATTTCGACCGCGCCTTCCTTGATGGCTCTTGGGGACGACTTTGATCAGGATGAGATCGTCAAGGCAAAGCAGGCCAAATCACCAGGAAAGGCACATGGTAAAGTCTTTATTAGAGGCAAGTATTGGTTCTTCCATCTATCCGTGTTTCCTGATTTCATTCTCCTCAGTACTCAGCGTGAAGGGTCTGAAGGTTCCTATACCACAGCACGCCACAGCACTGACGTGCACGTTGAACAATGGCATCCACTTTGTCACTACACCAGAAACATGGTTGTCTTCTGACGCGCGCATCAACCAGGAATTTGAGTTGTATGTCAATCTTTGCATTCCTTCCATGCCGACTTACGTTTCTCCCATCAAGGATTGAGCATAATAAGCTTGAGTTTACACTCACATTGAGGATTCAACGTGATCCTCACATTGTCGCCCAGTTTAAAGCCCTCTCACCACCTCCGCCAGCGCCGGCGCCTCCACTGCCGAAGCCCAAGGGCGGGATGTTCAGTTTCCTTTCGTCATCTCCGAAAAAGACGGTTGTGCGGTCCACGCCGCCTCTGCCTCCTCCTGCACCTCCGCACAAACTTCCGGATAATCTCGCTCGTTACCTGAAGCAAGACGGTACGCTTGCAAGAGCTTTAATTTCCTTTAAAGACATCGCAGCGCGATGTGACATCCATCTACTAGAGATTAAATATCTTTGATTGGTCAATGTTCCGAGAGTTCAGGAGGTGCCACGACAATGGAACTGGGAGAGATCGTTCTTCAGATGTGCAGATTACCATCCCTTCCAGGTGTTACATCCAATCAACTTCCCCAAAGCATGGATGAATGTCTTTGCAGTCTCAGACATGTCGCTTGGCATAAAATCACCTACTTTGAGGGTACACTGACGCAGAACAGCGGTGATTGCAAGGTCAGTATTGCCACAGCTTGGTAACCATGTTGGATCTCACCAGCATGCTTTCACAGACTTGGTGACAATGAATGTTTAGAGTAACTGGCGCTAATCTCATTGCATTCAACGACGTGACGAAGAAAGCCATGGCCACAATCAACCTGAAAAAGGCCATTGCAGTGGAGGACACGCGAGATGCACGATTAGCCACGCTTAGTCCTGACAGTCGATGTAGGGATGATTACCATTCATTGATTGCGGTGGAACATTCCTTCAGACTTGTTTTCTCTGAGCAGGATATTTTATTCTTTGCTGATTCAGACGATGAGAAGGCGAAATGGTGTGCTGCTCATTATGGTCACTGGACCCCCACTGATCGGTGCTGTCCAGGCTAGAAGTCCTTCGTGCCCTGGTTGGTCACATACCACCAAATCCACTCTGGCAGAGCTCATTTCGCAGCGCCAACAAGAGATAGCTCGCACCACCTCCGCCGGCTCATCAGCCGGTACTATTGGCTTCTGTTTGACAAAATGCACTAGATTAGTGTCATCACGGCTATCTGCCACCAGTTCTACTACACTTCTGAGTCTTGATGTACTATATAGCCCGGGCCCTTAGATTTAATCACAACCGTAATTAGCAAAATAGACGTAAATATCGAGCCCTATAGCACCATCATCGATGTTCCCCGCCCTCAACACACTCGATGGCTACATTGCACCTATAGGTTGCACTCACATTTTTTGACGAATACTGGACCTGGTTCACGTATTCAATCCCCTCACCATCCCTGTGGCACGGCATTTTTTTTTTATATACTTAATCTAGTGTCATGTTCACTAACCATATAAATTATTTCCGTGACTAGCTCGCAAAAGGTTGTACTCTACTGGAGACACATCCTACTGGATGCGCGTGGACTTGCTGTCTCGTTCAATGGCAAAAGGTAGAAAGATGCCCTCGGCCAACCCCACCGGTGCTTTCCCTTCTCTACCAAAGCAAGACAAGCCTCGTCGATCCAGGCAGAATAACGCTGGTCAAGGTGGTGCTCGGGAACAGCTCGAGAAGGTCGCAGTTGTGATCGATCAACCTCAGCAGGCGCCCAGGAAGAGGACAGTGGTTCCAGACGATGTACCACCAAATCCCATGGCCCCTACTCCTCAACCTGTGAGAAAGCCCTCTCAGAAGCCTCGGAAGGCAAAAGTGTGTCTTTACATCTTGACACAGACTGATTGCAGGAGTACTAATGCATTGAAATAGAGCTCGACCAAGGACACAATTACTCAAGGCTCAAGGTCAGGTTCATCCGTTCAGCCTGCCATGGCGGCGCCTGGAACCAATGTTTCAGTTTTCTCAGCGCCGGAGCCTGAGCTTTGTGTGGCAGTCGTGGGGTCCAGGTTTGGTTTGCAGGTTCAGGCTTCCGGGCCACCTTCATTCGTTGGACCGCAATCCACGCATGACTACAAACAACAACGGATTAGGTACCAAGGTCGCCCACAAATCGGCAGCAGCTCAGGACAACATCAATCCAGCACACGCAACAAGGATGCAGTTCAAGGCACACCAGTCAGACCCCATGCTAATAATTATCGATCGTATGCTGATACTTTACGGCTGTCTTCTCCTCCTCGACCCATGCTGAAAGCTGCTGGTACTACTGCTCCCAATCACGCCAAAGTCAGATTGCAATCCTGCTCAACACCCCTTTCTGCAATTACAGAGGATTCATCGACATCAGCATCTGATCCTACTGCCACCCGTCTTAACACAGACAAGCGAATCGCTGTGCAGGTTGCCCCAGAACCTCAAGGCAACACTGTTTTACAACGCAAACAGTCAAGCCAGTGTGCACCAGGACCTTCAAGATCAGGCGACATGTTTGGTGGTGACAGCGATTTATCGCTGACCAGTGGTTCGGAGACCGATGGTGAACTACCGCTTGTCCCGAAGCCACGGAACGTGGACCATGAGATGGATGACGATGAACCACGGGCTAGGGAGAGTCTCTATGAAACTGACAATGAAGGTCTTTATACCGATGACCCCGCCAATATGGATGGCCAGGGAGATGACCTCTATTTTGACAATGATCGGGACGTGAGGATGAACGTTGATCCATGGGGGGACAATCAAGAATTCCCTAGCAACCTTGATGACGGTATGTTCAACTTCCTGTTTTATTTTATCTTTTGCTGAATACCTTCCAGCGATAGAGGATTCCAGTGAAGATAACAAAGAGCGAAGCCAAGATCATGACAAAAACAGGCAGATCCTTCCCGAAGTCCATCAACTTCACCCCTTCCGCGAGACTGCACCCCTTCAGGCTGGGTGACCACCAAGCCCTCCACCCAGGGTTTCAATACCCTCCTGAAGTTCCTTAACGAATTCTCGTGTCCAGCGGCACCACCTCCTTGGACAACGATCTTCTTCACTCAAGCCAGGAGTCCCACATAACCATGCCCCTTCCGCTCCACCCTCACAGTCTCAACAAGCCCAGCGACATGTTTCTCTGCCCCAGACATCTCGACAGCTGTGACCACCACAGCCACCCATTTCCCAAGGGGATCCACTGCACGAATCTCAGGAGCGTGACCAACCGCAAGGTGCTGGCTCTAACCACCGCCAGACTACTTCGCCTCGTACTCAAAGAAGTGACAGATGGGAGCCATTCGCGGATGGTCAAGTAAGTGATTGTGTCATGACAGCTATCACTGGCTTATGCTTACTCTCAGGTCAATACAGACCATGATGTTGTCAATCGTCATCACAAACGTAACCGTCGTCCACATTCTCCTTCCTCCACCTATCTCCAGTCGGTTTGAAATGGGGACCACCCCCATCAAAAGAAGTCGAAACATGGGGCTCGTGATCAAGATGAGTGTGGTAGCAATGCGGGGACTGAACAGACAGACGGGTCTGGGTCCCTCACTCTAGTAAACAAAGATGAATCTTGAGCTCCATCCCGTCAAGGCAGTAAGTACTCAAAGACATCCAAGGCTGATGTCGTGGCTCGCCCCATCACCATGGCCTTTTTCGGCCCTCTGTGGTGCAAACTTCTGGATGAAGGGAAGGCAAAGCTCCACCTGCACCTCATGACTGACAATCCATTTCCCCCCCGTGAAATGGCTATTGATGGCATCTGTACGGAAATCATCATCAAGTTGGTGATCAAGTATGAGGAGGAGGGGCTAGAACTCGAGGCTGGTGAGCTTTCTGCACAGTCGGTGCCTACGACTTGGATCCTAATTACAATGCATAGGATTTTACCCTGAATATGGGAGGCAAATGGCGATCATCATAAGTTTTTACTCTTGTAATGCTCGAGCTGACAAATCATTCTTCTCAGTTATATTCAGACATGCAGACCTTTCGTAGTGAAGTCAAGAAATGTGTCACTTGTAGCATTGTGGATGACTACCACCTATTCCCGCCCGAAAACCTTCAGAGCGAAATTGAACAGATCGAATTTGTCAAGAATAAAGCAGCGCGGCTTCTTGAGAATGCTCAATTCTTACGCGGGGCTCCTGATAGTTTGGTAAGTCCTCGCCTTCAATTCCTCGCCTCGAACTGGACAAAGTCTTTCAGGGGAAAACCAGCAATTTCACACATCCTGCCCTCAAGAAGGTCTGTCTCGCTTACTTCTATAGTTCGAGTGATCAGGCGCTGTGTCAATTTCCTGACTTTCAAGAGTACATCCCAGAGAGAGCGTTGCTGCTCGTCGGAGCAATGGTATGTTGCATTGTCATCGAAATCAAGTTACTGACTTATTTTCGTACCATCTAGGTTTGTTTTACATTGGAAATCTTTGCAACGCACAGGTTCAACAAGCATGTCTTCCTCAATGTTGAACAAGTCGAAGGCCACTACACCAACATTTGCAGGCTCCTGAATCAAGTCACGGCTGATAAATACCATGGGCCAAAGCTCGACAACATGCTCCGTCAATGGGCGAAGATCGGGATGTAAGTATTGTTCGATTTTAAATGTGCAATACACTAATGCTATCTATAGGACAGGATATGCTCCCAATAATCCCATCCTCATCAACTCACAAGATTGGCAAGTTGTATTGGACTGATGGGCCATTCCTGTATTTTGTTCGAGTCGATTAGTTCAAATATAATAGTTTTATTTTCACTGGGCTGGGTGACAAGACTGTCGTGTGCAGCTCTGTGCACAATGAACAGATTTGTGCAGTGCTGTACGGATGGGCAGATTTGTACGGTACTGTACGGATGGGATGGATTTGTATGGTACTGTATGGATGGGATGGATTTGTGTGGTACTGACAGGCAGAACATTGTGTACAGCACTGTATCGTATGCCGGCAAGTGTTGATTCGGTGCAGCACTGTACAACCACCTCGGGTCTGTACAGCGCTGTATGATATGCCGGCAAACGTTGGTTCGGCACACTGCTGTACAGACCGGACCTTATGTCAGATTTGTACAGCACTGTATGGCACGCATCAGTGAATAGTGCTGTCACAGTCATGACCATAGCAACAGCACTGTCTGGCATTGTGACAGCACTGTTACAGCACTGTTACAGCAGTGGACAGGGGTGGACCTTCCTGTAATGCTGTAACCCCTTGACAGCCATGTGCAGCACTGTACAGGGGCTAAGTGATTTGCAGATGTATGTGCATACTCAGTTCAACGCCGTAATAAAACACTGGCGCTCTGATGCAGGGGGAGAATATACTTCCAAAGCTTTCACTGAGTATATGCACGATAATGGCATACATATACAGCAATCTGCCCCCTATGCTCACCAGCAGAATGGACGTGCGGAACGCCTCATCTATACTATAATGGACAAGGCACAACCCATGCGACTGCAGGCTTGCCTGCCCGATTCCTATTGGGAGTTTGTGGTACTACATGCACTTCATGTGTATAATCGCACCCCTTCACATTGGCTCCAATGGAAAATGCCATCCAAGATGCTCACTGGCGAAAAGCCTACTTTTTCACATCTTTGGGTTTTTAGCTGTGGCGCATATGTCCACTTACCTGTCGAGACTCGCAAAGGCAAATTGCAGCCTAAATCGCAATTGATGATCTACCTGGGCATTTCCGCCGGTAGTGATTCAAACTACCTTTTCATGCGCTCTAATAACGCGCTACACACATTGGCTCATGCCATATTTGATGAGCATCTCTTCCCAAGGTGTTCAAAGGCTCAGCCACACCAGCCTATTAACCACCCGCCGCGTTCTCACTCTCATGATGACAAGTCTTTGGATTCTGATTCTGAACCTTCGGACTAGGAGTCAGATGTGGAAATCGCTCCTCCTACTGTCCATCGTCGTCCGGCCCCAAGGCCACCTACTCCACCTCTAGCAGCACCTCCTAGGGTTCCTACACCGCTGCTGGCTCCACCGGCACCTCCAGTTACCCCTCCTCGTCGTCTGCCTCCGCCTCCACCTGCTTGGCCAGAGCGCCCACAGCGAGAGCGCCATGCCCCCATTCGTCCCAGAAATGTGTATGGGGAGCACCGCGAACCACTAAAGCAGCTTTGAGACATTGAACACATCTCTGACTGGCGCAGATTTGTTGGAGAAGCACCGGCTGGACCTTCGGATTCACCCATTGTCCCTGGTGGAATGCCTACGTCCCCGACCCCGTCGGAAGATGACATAGAGCACATTACCAGGAAAGGGGGAGATGCATTGGTTTCATACCTCTGCAACCGTGCCTTTCCACTGGAAGTAGAACAGTCCAACGTGAACTATCGCAAATGGACATACTGCGACATCCTCAAGTTACCACAAGAGGAACAAACCCTTTGGCGTAAAGCCTGCTATGATGAGTTATAAATACTCAAGGACTGCAAGGTCTATGAAATTGTGGATCGACCCGCAAACAGAAAGATTATTAAAAACCGATGGGTCTTTGATGTAAAATCAGATGGAAGAAAGAAAGCCTGGCTCATTGCCAAAGGCTTCTCCCAAGTAGAAGGGATTGACTTTGATCAAATATTCTCACCTGTCGTACACTTTGAGACAGTGCAGTGCATGCTTGCCCTCGCAGCAACAGAGAACTGGTACATCATAGGTCTTGATGTCCGATCTGCCTATCTAAATGGCAAACTGGACAAAGAACTATACATGGACTTCCCTGAAGGCTTTATGCCCCCTCATCTCAAAGGGAAGGTCTTGAGACTACTATGTGCCCTATATAGCCTTAAGCAAGCTGGACTAGCTTGGTGGCGCGAACTTAACAAATCCATGAAAGAACTGGGCTTCACACGTCTTAAAACAGATGCTGGCCTATTCATCTATCACAAAGGCAAAGAGCTCGTCCTAGCGATTATCTACGTAGACGACACCATCTTCTGCGGCCCCAACAAACCTTTTGTAGACAAGATTAAGGCCGCATTCATGAAGAAGTGGGACTGTTGCGACTTAAGAGAAACACGCAAATTCCTAAGAATGAACATACGTCGAGACGGTCAAACGATTAAGATAGACCAGCAAGAATACCTCGACAAAGTCATAGAGCGATGCAGCATGACTAACGCAAAAATTGCCAACACCCCTCTCCCTCAGGGCTACTACCCAGAGAAGAATGATCTCCCCGTCCAACTGGAACTTCAGATGTGATTCCAACAGGTCATTGGATCATTGCTGTATCTTATGATCAGCACAAGACCTGACATTTCATATGCAGTTACCCAACTCGCCCGCATGTCTGCAAACCCATCAGAAGAGCATCTGAATAAAGCTCTATACATCTGCCGGTACCTCCTTGGTACCCGAGACTACTCTCTCGTATACAGCAGCAAGACCAGTAAAGGCATCATTGCCTGCACTGACTCTGATTGGGGACAAGACAAAGTCACGTCTCACTCGCAAACAGGTTTCTACCTGAAATTTGCGGATGGTGTGTTCTTGTGGAACTCACACTTACAAAAGACCACAGCTCTGTCTTCTACGGAAGGTGAGTATATGGCCTTGAGTGACTGTACGCGCCAGGCTATTTGGATTCATCAAATGATGGAAGAACTTGGCTATCACCTTGGCCCCATCCCCGTTTGTGGTGACATTCAAGGGTCGCTCATCATTGCGCAGAACCCAGTTACCAAAAAACATTCCAAACATATCCAGATCCATTACCACTTCGTATGTGATGCTGTGATGCTATGGAAGCAGGTAGAGCTGCTCTTTATCCCAGGGACTGACAATCCCATGGATATGTTCACTAAGAACCTTGGACATGTCAAGTTCAAGGAGTTTCGCTCCCAGCTCGGTTTGGAATTCAACTCGCCGTCATAAGACTGTGTGGTCATTTTCTATTTACTTTATATTCCGCACTTTGATATCTATGTATCTACCATATACTAGACAAGGGGGAGTGTTGAAAGGACGTGTACTTACAGTCACGTGACCTTATTAAGTAAGCATTACAAAGTGTATATAAGACTCGACTGAGTCTGAAATACAATATATCTCTCTTGACCAGCAACCGCTATCATCTCTGAGAACTCCAATCCACCCAAGGTAAGTAAACCCTAGAGTAGATTCCTAGGTAGCCTGTGCAGCAACGCCAGCTACCAGCTATTGCAACAGTAAGGATTCAATATTAGCGTGCATTACAAGTAGAAATAGAAATGAGAGATGAACCTTTTCGACCAGTTCATGTCCAACTGGTCCTGCCATGAAGTCATACACACTTACAAGGCTGGCGACTGATGCATGACGTAAGACCAGGAGCGATGTTGTATACCTAACTTGATCTGGGGTCAGTCCGTCCTTCAACTGCTGTTGGTGTGAATCCACAAGGTATTGGGTTTGATGCTGTTTGATGTGGTGTTTGATAACCCGATTTAGGCCCACATCAGCAGGCTGAAAGATGCCGGTACCTTGACAAACATCGAAAATGCAATCAGATATATGGGGGCAGATGTGGAGTTACCTGATATACTTACAGCCCGCTGGCACAAAACACAGAATGATATGTGGAAACTCGTCATAAATGTATGATTGAAACTTGTCACCTGTGTGAACTGGATAACTGTTACGCTTGGCCCGGGTAGGGACGAGCGTAGCCCTTGGATGATACGAGGGGACGAGGATACTGAACAAACGTGTTCTTACGGTGACACGAAGTCCTTTGAATAAAGGAGACGTTTCCTAGTCTTAGTGCTAGGTAACGGTTCAAGGGGTCTGAGCTTCGAGGGACGAGAGGCTAGTCTAATGCTAGCGGTTGAGACTTAGACTCGGCGAGGAGGCTTCGAAGGAAATAGATTCCACGAAGTAGCGAGTTGTTACAAGGGAGATCAAGGGAGATCTAAGCTAAGGTACAACCGAGCTAGAAGTCGGTCTTATATACATGGAGAGTAATTCAGGGCCGGTTAACATAAGGGTGGACATAGAACAAGAGAGAACAAGGTGGAAGGAAGTCGCTGACGAAGCAAGTGATAAGAGATAAGGGTGACGTGTGGGGAGTGAGTCAGCGACGAAGAAAAGAAAAGAAAGTCCTAGGGCGAGACTCGAACGTGCGAGTTAGCGTAGTAGTACAAGCGACAAGTAAGAAGAAAAAGGCAAGTTGTAACAATACCCCCCAACTAAGCGTCGAGACACCGTTGAAGACATCTACCAGAGACCAGAGTAGG